>JAGEOH010000167.1:0-81099 GCA_032207245.1 Pardosa pseudoannulata
ATCTCCTGCCCTCCTGCCAGATTTTTACAGAATAGTGAACAACGACATCCGCTCGGCTGAAAATTTGATCTACCCGCTTGGCGCATTGGCGTTAAAGCTGGCATCACGATCTTTTTCGCCAATTTATGTTTCTAGCCAATGCAAACAAATTGATATACCTTGATATACCAAATGATCTCCTGCCAGATTTTTACAGAATAGTGAACAACGACATCCGCTCGGCTGAAAATTTGATCTACCCGCTTGGCGCATTGGCGTTAAAGCTGGCATCACGATCTTTTTCGCCAATTTATGTTTCTAGCCAATGCAAACAAATTGATATACCTTGATATACCAAATGGGTGATAAGGAAACGGTCTTTTTGCGCCAACTTACGTTTCCAGCCAAGGCTCATAAATTGATATACCATAATCCGTGATTCTCGTGTATTGTAACAGGCCTATATTTGACGTTGAAGATATATTATTTTTGATAAAATCTAACTTAAATATTTATAAAAAATTTACGATAATAAATTACGGACGCTTTGTCGGTATGTTGTTTTTCTGGCTTTTATCAGACATTAATTGAGAATATATCCTTTATTCATGATGATGAAAATAACTCATTTAAGAGTTATTTTGTATTAATATTTCTGGACAAATTTAATATGCTAATTACATTTATTCTTCTTAGATCCTCTTCGTTACATATTTGTGGGTTATAATAAAACAAATTTAGAATTAATCCCTACTATGTATAATTTTCCCACAAAAAATTCTTTAACTATTTTTCTGTTTTTGATTTTTAAGTAGATGCATTATGAAATAGTTTTTATTACATTATTTAGTTTGTACGGAGAATGTTATGAACTATTGTTTTTTTTTATTTTGTAGTTCTCACATTTCTGAAGTTTAATTTTTATGTCAGTTACATAGCAATGGTTTTGCAGTACTGAATATCTTAATTGTAAACATGCAGTTTAGATTGTTTCAGTTTTTTTTTATTCTCCTTTCTTGTAATACTGGTCAGTGTTTAGCAATATATGCATTTCGTTCTATTGTTTGTTGTTAAATTTTTCCTTATTCCTGTTATAACTATTTTTCATGTAAGAAAATCCTCTTATGTTTGAAGTTAATATCAGAAAAAAGTATTAGAACACTCAGTTAATATATTTGGAGATTTCTTTTTAAAATACCTAATGTTAATGTTGCACATTTCTCAATCATGCATTAAGTGAGTGAATTCTGAGAAAAAGATGTCACACTTACATTTAAAGAAAACATTCTGTCACTTGCCATATATCATTTTCTTCAAAAATATATGAATATAGTGAATTTTAATATATTTTTTTCCAATTATCTCAATGATTTTCATATAATAAAGGACAAATCAACTTTCTCAATGTTTTTACAGTGCAGAAAATCTATTTTAATATTGTCTCTTAAATAATATTTATTTTAGAATATGATACTGAAGCTAACTTGTATCCTTTAAGTGTCTTACTTTTTAAGAATACTTTTTTAAAATAGGCATATTTCATGTTTGAAAAATATATATCGCTAATAGAAACGATGAATGTCCTTTTGTTACCAAAATACTATATTTTAACCACTTCACCAAGAACCTATTGGGTGTAAAATTGTTTTTTATACAAAGCAGGATTACTTTACTCATTGATGAGAAACAGCTATAATTTTATTAGGTTTTTAATTGAAATGTTTTTAATGATAACGGAAGAATATAAATATGGTAACAGAAGGACATTTATCTGTGAACTGATTTAAATTGAACTTTTAAAATCTTTAGTATTAAGTAAACTAATTTTAAACTTGTATATAAGTTTAAAACATGTCTAAATAAAATTTAAATTAAAATATATATGTAATTTCATTAAAGATACTTTCATTTTAATAACATGTAAAAGATAGATTTAGCATAAAAATATTGGTTTTTCAGTTTATTGTCTGTGCTGTTCTACAATGAAGCCACAAACTTAACTAAGTTGACTATAATTATATATGACTGCTAAAAATAATAAAGCATCAATACATCTTCTCATGCTTATTCTTCAATAAAAACCTCAGTACATCTTCTCATTCTTATTCTTCAATAAAAACCTCAGTAAAGCAGTTCACCATGTTTTAAAACTTCATTTTAGAAGTTTTCAAAAAAAAAAGTAAAAGCTAATTATGTACCAGTAGGTCCACATGCAAGTGGATATATATAATATTTGATAATTTTTAAACCAGCGATTCCTGATAAAATTACTGAAGTAGGAAAAAATCTCAAAATTTTCTTTGAAAAATCAGTGTTTTAAAAAACGATGTATATCCAAAAATTATTGATAGGCTAGTAAAGTGCTGTCATCTATTATATAAAGAAAGATCAAAACTAGCCTTTAGAGTGGTTTTTGACATATTTATCGATTATATTCAGTGTCTAAAGAGTTGATGTTTTTGGTATGTCCATATCGAACACACTGTACTAGTAGGTCACAGTCTGATTGGCCTAAATGTAGCAAAACCTATGAGGCTTGTGTTAATATAACGATAAAGCATTTCCAGAATAAGGAGTACCAAAAGTTATCTTTAATTATGGAAAACTTGGCTAGCTTTGTAAAATTCCATTAACGTAGTGATCTGACACATCTCTTATATCTAGAAGTAATCTTTTAAGCAGGATAGTTTTTTCTAAAATTCATTAATTGCTTAATACAAAAGCATACCGTAAGGAATTTTATCTTCAGATAAATTGTTAAATAAATAAGAATTATCACTTTGCAGGCAGTGTATCCTTTGCAGACATGCAAATACACTGATGTTCTGCTCTCCGATGTTGATGAACAATGTTAATATCTCTTATATTTTGCTTTGGCTAGAAACAAAAGTTATAAGAAAAATCATTTCCAAATCATAGATTTGGTTAATCTATTAGCCTTGGCTAGAAATATAAATTGGCAAAATATATTTTGACACTAATATACGAATCTTGGTAAATTTTCAATATTTGGCACTAATGAATAAAGCTCACTCTTATTTTGTCATATCATTATAGGATGGACAGAAGAGGTAGTGAGATTGACAGTATTCATTTCATAGAATCAAAGGATGTTGTTAATAATCTAGATTTTTACAAATAACTTTTGTGCATTTGTATAAAAAGAAATACATATATGAACATTCATCTTAATATATGTAGTTTATATATAGAGAGAGGGGGATAAATTAAAAATAGATGTTTCTTTCTAGCCTAGTCTGTATGGAATATGTACTTTAAAAAAAAAATTTGTTTATAGAGTATTGATTATTGCACTTTTATTGTGTGATAAACTGTGTGGTTTTATAATGAAAACAAATGCACATTCAAATGAACACTTATTAATATGTGAAAATATATAAAATGATATTTATTTACCCATGATATAGACTCCTTGGAATTTGTAAATTTTATTAATAGAATATGGATCATAAAACTTTTATTGTCTTATAAAAAGTAATCGAATAAAATTTTAAATTATCTTTTCTATATATATCCTGTCATTTGTGCCTTATACTAAAGTAAATCGCAAAATATCTGAATTTCAGGTAAAAACTAATTGAAATTATAAAGACTATATTTATATAATATAAAATAAATAAATGAGATACTCAAAGTAATGATGTGTCAGTGCTATGGAAAATTTTATTTTCACCTTTTCAGTGTCATTTCACAAAATTGATCTAATGTCTTTAACTGGTAAAATTAATACATGAAATTATGACTTTAAATGCTTGAAAATGGGGTAAGGGATAGATTTTTAACATTTTAATTTTGACAGTATTTTTTGATGTACTGTAAGGCATATTTATAACAATTTTTCTTGTGATTAGGCCAGTACTTTAAGAGCAGATGTAGAATCTACATACTCACATATATACAAACATGTACGTACATGCATTGACTTCCATTTACTTTTTTTTTTTTTTTTTTTTTTTTGTAAGACTATTTGAGTAATTGTAAGTAAAAAAAAAATTACAGTATAGTAAGTTTCCTCATGCTATTTAATTTTTATAACAAATAGCTATAAATAAATCCAGTTTAAAATAATTTTGATGCAATTTTAAGAAAACAGTTATTAACAGCACAAAACTATCATTTCTACTTACAGGACATTTCTAATAAACTCTGAAAGTTTCAGGTTTTAAAATAAAAATAAATACAGAGAAAGGTAGACTTAAACTCCCAGGTCCATAATTCATGATGGTCATTGTCTGTGACTCAAGTGAGACTTCAACTTGTGTGTACGAGGGGAGTATATAGATATCCACAGAGTGATAATGAAATGTTAAACTATTTTCAGATTTAAAGTTCAAAGCCATAAATTCTTAAAAGAAATATTTTGTAGGTTTAAAAATCATCCCTATTGATATGAGATGTCACCGATGTGTGTTATAATTACTGACTTTTGTGGTCAAATGCCACACAGCTAATCTAGTTTTCAGTTTCATCTCTCTTGACTAATTTTCTAAAGCTATCTATAATGGTATGCTTGGACAGTCTTAATTTTCAATTTGTTAAATACAATTCTAGGTATTCTAAACTGTTGCAATTGAACATCATAATGTCTATTTAGTCATACTCCTACAAAAAAAAAAAAAAAAAAAGGTTTTAGACACATGTGAAAAATTATTAGCATTTCTTTACATCTCAGAGAGTTACCAAAATGTTTTGCTTACAAGGGAGCTGTAGTCAAAAAATCAATCTTTATAATGGTTTTCAAAGTATATAAAATTAAATTTCATGCAGAGATACATATCAAGCAATTCTAGTATGTCATGTTTACTGCTCATTCATTAACCTTCCAGTTTTATAAATCTATTTTCTAATTGAAAAATTAATGGTCAATTTGGAATAAATTTCAACATTTCTAAAGTATCATTTACTTGGTAAAGATATAAAATTTAAAACATTTTTCACTACAAAATTAAAAATCTGTTCAATTAGTTACAAAGGATATTTATTGCTTTATACATTAATAGAGAAATATATACAAATATTAAAATGAGGTTTATGCTTCTTATAACAAATTACATTAACTGAACATGTTGGTAACAAAAAATTTTGACTTTTTTTAGATAACATTCAAATCACTATTCAGACTTTACCAAATAAAAGTAAAAATAAATCAAATCAAGTGAAAGAAATAATTCAATGCTCTTCATTGAACATTTTCTAATGAATAATTAACTATATAAGAGACTAACAACAAAAACAAATATTTGTTTATGAACAATATTAATGTTTTAGCCAATTAGACGGCTCAAAAGTCAAACTAAAAAACAAATTATTTTTCTATTTACCATAATTAAAAATTGATCAATATTAGTATTATAGATTAATACAATAAAACCTATATGTTTCCAATAATTTATTTTAGTATAAAAATGCTCTTATGGCCATGCAAACGAATGAGAACGAAATAGGCTTTTTGCCTGATGACGATCTAGGGAGTATAGCAGACGGTTCTGGCGTACCACGTGACCTTGTGACGTTTCGGGCAACCGCCTTATATGAACTACCATTAACAATAGTTAATTGACAGTATATGTTTGTCATTAGCTGTTTTCGAAGTTATATGTTCTTAAATCTACTTTTAGGGAAATTTATTCCTCTTAAGATTCAAAATTGGAATCCTTTTGACAGCCGATTTGAAAATTAAAGCATTTACTCTTTCATCAACGTATCACTGTCAGTGGAAAAGGAGTGTTTTATTCCCATTAGAAGTCGAACTTCACAAAATATAAACTTATTTTCAGTTTACCCTCCGAACAACCGAAAACAGTATTTAAGATACGTTATGAGAGTTAAAGTAGGCAATTTATTTTCTTAGATATGCAAATGGGAATGTAGTTCGGAGTAAAGAAGTTAATAAATTAAGTGTGCTAATATTTTAATGTGTTTGTAGTCATATGCATATATCTAACTTTTTACTAGCTGTCTCTTAAAGTGGAAATAAATATTTAAAATTTATTGGTAGACAGGAAAGCTGCCAAACTAGTTACAGCACCAAGTTGTATAATCAAGGGGTTGACTGTTGCTAATGCATTCCCCCTGTGATGGAATTAGAGGGATTGTAGAAGAGTCTACAGAATTGTTCTGGTAACGCAATTGATAGTGTTGAGAAAGTGACTATTAGTGAAGAGTTTTTTGAAAAGTCTAATAAATTGAACACATTATTTTGAATTACATTTCTTTCAGAGATTAAAATGGATGAAGTTATATTAATTTCTAATTGTGACATTCACATTTACTGTTAATTAACATACTCACATTTCTACTATAACTGAGATTTGTGTGCGAAGTTAATCTTATAGCACCAAAAAACTATGAATTTTATTTCATGTTCTTTTAGAACACATTTTTAAGTTTATTTTTAAAATTTCTGACTTGTTGCCTCACCTTTAAATATTTTGGAAAAAATAAAATGTTTTTTTTTTTCATAATTTTGAGTTTATTGAAAATTAATATCTTATAATACAATTTTTTTATTTCAAAGAATTCTTAATTTTTACATTTTTTTAGTTGGTGTGAAATATTATGAATTTTCCTTTACCACGTGAAAATGTATATAATAACAATCCACAAAAAAGTCTATATGATAAAATATGAAGCAAGAATAACTTAGAAATGTTACACATATAGGAGAGATTATGAGCATTCTGGATAAGAGATAAGATCGAGAAAATTTATTTTAAATTTCTGTTTATCCCTATTGGACATTTAATTATTTCTTTCTGCAAACCTTATTTTGTATTAAAACAGCAAGTTTGGTTAAAAATAATACTTTTGTATGAGTCTAAATTTCGAAAAAACTCAAAATATCACTGAAAGAAATTGATGCAGAACTAGACATTGAGGCTATCAAAACGACTATTTCAAGCATTTTCATATCATCTATAAAAGGTTTCAATATAGATACTGATTCAGTTCTTAAACAATTTACAGCCATTTAATTAAAAAAAACTTATAGTTTATTTTAATTTGGAAAAGAAAGTAGAAGGGTTAATGATCATAAAATCAGGAGATTTTTAATTATTTACAGACATATTTTTGTGCATTTTACTGAAGTTTTGTACTATTTATAAATATACTTAGGTCATAAGATTGATATATTTCTATAAAATAAAAGTTTGATTAGCTTTTTTTTATTCTATTTGCCTTTAATAAAACTATTCAGGCATTTTAAGTATTAACTTAACAAAAGAAAAAACAACCTTAATGGTACTTTAAGTATTATCTGTAAGAAACTGCTTTATTATTAAATTTTATTTAATAAGCTATATTTCTCAGAAATTGTATTCCTTTCCTCAATCAACAGCCTAGAAAATAATTATAAAGAAAACATTTCTGGGTATACTACTTATATCAGTATGTATATATGTATACACATATTTACTGAAAGTATATAATCAATAGAATCTTAATACAAGATAGATTTTAATATTGTGGAATTGAATTAACATTTAATCATAATTTTAAAAACAGTTATATACAGTGTTTTGGAAGTACATAAATAGTTTAATATAAAATAATTGTGATCCATTTTCATTTTTACTAAAGTTAAAGTAAGCTGCTATAAAAAGTCATTTTTTTTGTTCCCTTGAAACAAGATGATTTGTTTAATTGTCAACACTTATAAATGAGCTCTTTATTATGACATCAAACAAATATTGAAAGTCATTCTTCACTTGATTTCCATTGAACTCTTACAACTCATAAATTTACTTAAATCATAAACTTTTGGTTCAAAAATATAATTTCTACATTAAAATGCAAAATATTTAATTTCATCTACATTTTTTTACATAATATTAGGGGCAATAACACCTAAAGCTTTATTTTCAAATTAATCATTAATTTAATATATAATTTTTCTAACTAGCCAAATTTGAAAGAGATCAAAAATGAAAGCTGAATAACAGTGCAAAAAGATATTTTACAAGCCACTTTACCCAGCCTTCAGACTGAGTAATCATGTTTCCAAATAAAAGGTTATATTTATTTTAAAATTTGAATTAATTTTTAAAATTATTAACAATATATTAATAATTTACAAAAATAAATCAATTTTCATCTGCATCACTATAAAAATAATTCATTTACACATTTAATGATACCTTAATATTGTACAGAAAAATTTTATTTTCAAATTTGTCATTAATTTTAATAATAATAATTTTCTAACTAATTTGAAAGAGATCAAAAAAAGCTGAATACATAAAAAGATTTTTAAAGATAATCAGAGATATCATGTTTCCAATAAAAGGTTATTTATTTTAATTTGACTTTTGTTAGAATATATTACACCAACTATAAATAATAAATAACTATTTCTTATCAAATTAATGACATTTTATTGTAACTTAGAAAAACATAATTGGTAGATTGTTTTGTAAAAAATTCATTTATTTAAAAAAAGGAATCTTAATCTATAAAAAAAAATCATCTAATTAAATTTATTAAAATAATGAGATTTGCTTGATTTCTATAAAACCTGATTTAAATTGACTTTTGTTAGACAAATAAATGACATAAATAAGTAAATACATTTAATTTTTAATGATCTTTAAAGTAGGAAAATTTTCATTAAAAAATGGCAAAATTTTAGTTTAAAACAAAAGTATCAATTTAAATTTACAAAATAAGTAATTATGGTAAAATTTCACATTTTAAACTCTGTCATAGGAATTAAGTTATAAATACCTTTTAATTGTTTTAGTAGTCAAGAGAAAAGTCAAAATATAGTATATGACAGTTTAAATGTAAAATAATTTTAACTTTAAGATCTAGAAACTTCCTTCACCTTTTTAATTTTTTGAACACGAATTCAAACTAATGCCCGATACCTTTCTAATATGAAATGTAGCATCAAAAAGAAATATAAAATGTACAAATAAAAATTGAATTAATACCCTAAAATTAATAAATAAGACATTGTAGTTCGAAAATGCTTTCGAATTGCTGTAATGAAATATTACATCGATACACATTACACTACTTCACCTCCCTTCTTCAGATGTAAACAAAACACACCTGTAATCTGAACTGATTCTATAGATTTAATTGTAATAACCCTCACAACTTCGATGGAATCCTTAGGCTATCATTTAGCTATCACGTAAAATTATACCTGCCAATGAAATAAGCGATAAATACACGCCAATAGCAAACGGAATTTTGGAGGTTGCCACTCGGGTAGTTCAAATCAGGCATAGCGAACACGAAGGTAGAAGACTCTCGAACGTGCATCAGAAAATAAAAGGTTAAAATTACAGATACAAGTGCCAGTCGTGAAATAAACTTAACAATTTAATAAGGATAATAGTATAGGTCTTACACACATTGATGCAAGGAGAAGGAATGCGGATTACCAGCGCAGAGTCAACCATAACGGTTGTACAGGAGATAAGAGATGATGCGCGCTACATTATATAAGCTGTATGTAAACAATAGTATGAAGGTTATATATTTAGTTTATCGCCAAGTGGCGGCGCCAAAGTAGTACTGGAAAGTCTTTAGTGCTGATATGGCGCTGTGATACCGCTGCAACAGCATTGCACATTTGCAGGCTCAGATTGGTGAACTTTCCTTAAAAATTGATCGTATTTCTAAATTTAACAAATCTAGGGGTGCAACTCGTCGCAATCATTCTTGCACTCGATCTCGATATTCTAACAGGAAAGATGGGGAGTGTTGGTACCACTCTCGGTTTCGCGAAAATGCCAAGAAATGTACCCCACCTTGCGTTTTTAGGTAGGAAAACTAAGAGGCCAGACTTTGATGGCGACCGACGTTAAAGGCCAGAATAATTGCAGTTTTATAATTCATGACAGGCCATCAGGTCTTAACTTTTTGGTGAATACTAGTACTAATATTTTTGTCGTACCTCCTTCGTCCTCAGAGCGCTTGAAACCGAAATCTTTGTTAGCCTTGTTGGCGGCAAACGGGTCAAAAATAAATACTTATGGAGCCCGAAATTTAGCTATTAATATTGGTTTGTGAAGAATTTTTCCATGGTCATTTATTGTAGTCGACGTATCTTGACCTATATTAGGCGCCGACTTTTTAATATATTATGGCATCATTATTGATTTAAAATCTAAATATCTTAAAGATCAAAAAACAACCCTAACTTCTATTGGTAAAATTTCCGTAGATAATACGCCATCTATATATCCATCTATATCTATATAATATCCATCTATATCTTTAAAGTCATCTATAAATTTTAATGATTTAATTCAGAAATATAATGATGTTTTTGATGATGGTGAACGCTTCCCTATTACATTGCAATCTCATAATGTTATCCCTGTGATTCAAACCAAAAGTCCACCTATGTATGCTAAGGCCCGGCGGTTACTTCCAGATAAATTAGTAGCAGCCAAACAGGAATTTAAAAAATGTAATCCATAAAGGAATCTGTAGTCCTTCTACCAATTGTTTGGCGAGTCCCTTATTTATGGTTCTTGGAGGCCATGTGGCGACTACACAGCTCTAAATGAACAAACCGTTCCAGATAAATATCTTATTCGGCATATCCATGATTTCACTTCATATCTGCCTTGATCTTAAGCATGCTTACCATCAAGTACCAATGAATGAAGACGATAAGCAGAAAACTGCTATCATAACCCCTTTCGGTTTATTTCAATTTAACCTTATGACCTTTGGTTTGAGAAATGTTGCTCAAACAATGCAGCTCTTGATGGACAATGCACTTCAAGGACTTGACTTTTGTTTTGTTTACAGTGATGACCTTTTAAGTGCATCTTCCTTATTGGAAGAACATTTGAATCATTTGCGACAAGTTTTCAACCGAATTCAAAAATTTAGTTTGGTTTTGAATCACGATAAATGTGTTTTTGCGGTTGAACATTTAGCATTTCTAGGCCATAGGATTGATAAACATGAATTACCCCATTGTCCGAAAAAGTGGAAGCTATTGCAAAATTTTCCAAACCAAAAACAGTCCAGGATTTGAGACGTTTTTTAGGCATGTTAAATTTTTTCCGTAGATTTTTGTCTCATGCGGAGGAAAAGCAATTACCTTTACAAAAAATGTTAGGAAAATGTAAAAAACGGGACAAAACACCTCTTAATTGGACTTAAGAATCAGAACATGCCTTCAGGGACTGCATTAAAGATCTAGAGGAAGCAACTCATTTAGCTCATCCTAATGCAAACGCAACAATAGTTTTAATGACAGGCGCATCAGACAGAGCTATTGGCGGTAGTATCCAGCAAAGCGAGAATAATTCTTGGAAACCATTAGGATTTTTCTCTCGAAAACTCAGAGCGGCTGAACAAAAGTACAGTGCGTACGATCGCGAATTATTAGCTATATTTGCATCTATAACGTATTTTCTATATTTGTTAGAAGGTACAAAATTTTAAATCTTAACGGATCATAAGCTGATTACTTACGCCTTTATACAAAAAATTGAGAAATTGTCACCACGTCAAATAAACCATTTGAATTTCATTGCCCAATTTACTATGGACATCAGGCATATCTTTCTCGGATCGAAGTTATTTCCACTTCCCCATTATCTTACGAGGATATTGCTTGTAGCCAACAAAACGATGAAGAGCTTCATATTTTACTTCAGCAGTGCCTATTAATTATTTAATTTCTTTTCAGGGTATTAATACTTCTGTTTGAGTATTTACAGGTATATGGACCACAACCACCAGTCCTTACGATTTCTCTTACCCACCTTTTAATGACCGGCATCTAAATTACTCCTTTTTAAATTTAAAATTGTATTTTTTCCTAACAGAGCTCACCTCGATTACTTTCTACCTTTAGATCGGGGATAAGGCCTTCTGGCTAAGGAGCCCCATAACCGCCCTTAACTATGGGGGAGGCGTTCTTGCTCCTACGTTCCAATTGTACTTTTGCCTGAAAAAAAAAATCCTTCCTACTGTTATTCTGTTACTATCACAGGACAGTCAGTTAATTTTATTACTTCATTTTTGATTACCTACTGTGTACTATTTTGCTCTACCTACCGTGTATTAATTGTCACCATAACTTGTGTATTTTCTTGCCCCCACCGAACTCGTAAACCTTGCTTATTTTAACCAATTTTTCTCTTCTATTTTTAACTTATCTTCGTCTTTTTTAAGCCTCAATATCGTTGCAATATATCAGCTATGTTTCTTACCATGCATCTACAGTAATCTGGCTTAGAGGGCTTGGCCCAGGAAAGCCAGATCCGAGAGCTCCAGTGCGATGTCTTTAGGATCATTTTTCTTTTCTTTCATTATGACTAGACACACCGACGTAAGTCGGCTGGTAGAGAAATAAAAGATTTGTATGATATCCACTTTGAAACCCGTGTCACTCAGAGCACTTGTTGTGGGTCTAAATGCGTTAGCAGCGAAATTAAGCCTACTTACGATTTTTTATACCTGGTTTTTGAGTCACAAGCTTTTAGCATAGCTAGTTTCCGGATTTTTTCTTATTATTATTTCAGATATTTAAAAATTTTTTAAAGTTTTAATTTCTTACTTAGAAAATTAGTGTCTTAAGTTTAATAAAAGACATAATAATCTTGTATAAATTAAATACCTTTTCGTCTTCAATATGAGAAAAATATTTTACTAAAATTTTTTATGTTTGTTTACATAATCTTTAAAGATTCTTTCTACTGCAACAATTAAAGTATATGTAGCAAGCATAATTAAATTTAATAGTTCACAATACTACAGGTTATTTTTGTTAATATACTGCTAAACGCTACTACCTAAATCTATACCTTTTAAAATAGTTTATCGTATATTTCTTTCTTGATGTTTTCTCTCTAAACCTCCTACTATAATAAATGTCTCGATTAAAATTATGAAGATTTAAATAAAATAATTGGTTAAAGACTATATGAGTTGACAAAGATTTCAATCTTCTATAGAAATGAATTAATAAATTATAAACAAAGAAGTCTAATTAAAATTCAACGAACAATGTCTGGCTAAAATTATTCTATAATTAAAGCTAGTAATCAATGTGTAATTTACATAAAAAATAAAAATAAATTAATTTTTCATCCTTGTCTAAAAGTGTTTTAGAAACCATATTAAACATGTTTTTTTTTTTTTAATCTATTTGAAATATTTTTAAGTATAATGCGAGAAATCTTGACTTAATTTTGCAGATGTATTTCTTCGTATACTAGCAAGAGAGAGTTCAAATGTTCGTTAAAAATTGAAACCTTTCCTGTATTACTGAAAATAATTTTAAATTTTAAATATAATAATAAAATTAAAGAGGAAAAAAGATATTTCAAAATATTAGTTACCATTTACATTGGAAAAATTATAAGTTATGATCTTAACCGGCACACACTTTTATTTTATAGTAAAGATGGATTGCTCTTACAAAATGAAAGGTATGAGCAAAAAAGTAGTTCAAATGTTCGTTGAAAATTGCATCTTCGACTGAAAGTAAGTGTCTTTAATTATAATATAATAAAATTAAAGAGGAAAGCAGCCCGTTCTATACTTACCTTGCTATTATTGTTATATCGGTTTCTTACGATGGATTTCCACCGTCGACTTCTTGTACATAGAATGAAGATGTATTTAAAATTTAAAAAAAAAGTTGTCGGTTGTGTATTATATGAAGATTTCAGGATTGATTTGATGATTTTATGATCAGGATAATATGATGATCAGGATATAATATGATGATCTCATATTATATATGATGATATAATATGATGATCAGGATAATATGATGATATATAACAGGATAAAACTGATTACATAGTTTAAGGCCGTTGGCCTTAAACTATGTTATCATAGACTCTTGATTACTTCTGCTGTTATGGTAAGTGACCGAGCCGTGGAAAATCTGTGATTATTTAGAGTAGTATCTCAACCTTTATTTCCGAGCATTTTAGCATAATATAATTTGTACAGTAAACGATTTTTTTTTATTTTTTTACCGTATTTCAGTCTTTGTTACCGTAACTGTAGTATTTAGTAACTTTTGAAAGATGCAATGTAAAATGAATATTATTTTAATTTTCTCGTTTTTATTTATTCTTTTATTTTAAATTACTAATGCTGAACAATAGGTTTATCTATTTATTGTCTTGTATTTTTTGTTATAATTTTAATGATTCCATCTCTAATAACTGTATTCCAATCTAAAACTTGCGTAATTTGCATAAAAAAAAATTAATTAATTTTTATCCTTGTCTAAAATGTTTTAGAAACTATATTAAACATGTTTTTTTCTTAATCTATTTGAAATATTAAGTATAATGCGAGAAATCTTGACTTAATTTTGCAGATGTATTTCTTCGCATACTAAAGAGAAAGTTCAAATGTTCGTTAAAAATTGAAACCTTTTGTATTATGAAAGTAATTTTAAATTTTAAATATAATAATAAAATTAAAGAGGAAAAAAGATATTTCAAAATATTAGTTACCATTTACATTGGAAAAATTATAAGTTATGATCTTAACCACCACTTTTATTTTATAGTAAAGATGGATTGTTACAATGATGAAAGTATACAAAAATTCAAATGTTCGTTAAAAATTAAACCTTTTTGTATTACTGAAAATAATTTTAAATTTTAAATATAATATTAAAGAGGAAAAAATATATTTCAAAATATTAGTTACCATTTACATTTATTTTATGATCTGTAAGCACAACTTTTATTTTATAGTAAGATGTATTTTTTATCAAAAGTTGAATATCTCATCATTTTGTGAGTAAAGTTCCTTAAAACTGTTTTTATTTCAGATGTATCTTTTCTGAAAACACTTGATTTTTAGAATTGTTGCTTTCGCTTGCTCTGTATGCTTTACATTGGTCCGTAAGCTCCAATACTTCGTGCTCTCCGTTTATGCACTAATATTATTAAAGACATACTTTGCAATAGATATTTAAAGTCCGTATCAACAACATTTTCTAACGATAAAAACATCACCGATGGAGTCCAAGTCAATTTAGAATTTTTTAAATTTATATCACGACATTCCCAGATCAGATCTCACTATCTGCACTATACGCCGATGATACGGCAATTTACACTTCTGCACATCACATTAACAGTGTATTTCTTTTATTCAAACCACTTATATAATAAAATGTCTTGATTAAAATTTTGAAAGATAATGTAAAATGAATATTATTTCTAATTTTCAGTTTCTTATTGATTCTTTTATTTTAAATTATAAGCAACAATAGGTTTATCTATTTAAATTGTCAACTTGTATTTTTGTTATAAATTTAATGATTCCATCTCTAATAACTGTATTCCAATCTAAAACTTGCGTAATTTACATAAAAAAAAAAATAAATTAAATTTTTATCCTTGTCTAAAAATGTTTTAGAAACTATATTAAACATGTTTTTTTCTTAATCTATTTGAAATATTTTTAAGTATAATGCGAGATATCTTGACTTAATTTTGCAGATGTATTTCTTCGCATACTAGCAAGAGAAAGTTCAAATGTTCGTTAAAAATTGAAACCTTTCCTGTATTACTGAAAATAATTTTAAATTTTAAATATAATAAAAAAATTAAAGAGGAAAAAAGATATTTCAAAATATTAGTTACCATTTACATTGGAAATTATAAGTTATGATCTAACGCACCACTTTTATTTTATAGTAAAGATGTATTTAAATGATAAAAATCAAAAGAGATATTCATCATTTTGTGAGTAAAAATTGAAACCTTTCCTGTATTACTGAAAATAATTTTTTTTAAATATAATTTGAGGAAGGATTGTTCAAAATATTAGTTACCATTTACATTGGAAGCTAAAAGTTATGATCTGTTAACTGTACACCACTTTTATTTTATAGTAAAGATGTATTTAAAATTTAAAAATCAAAAGTTGAATATCGACACATTTTGAGGTAAATTTGCTTTCAAAACTCCCTCCCTCGGGGTGAGCAAGGTATCCTTACTGAGCTCCTGACTGCTATCCCATGTGCGTGGCCAGGGACTTTGTCTGTCCAAGAGTGACGCAAGCGTCTACAGGAACATTCCTAATGGTAGGACTTGGAAAATTTTTCGCCTCTCAGTGGTAGGGATTTTCGTAGGGGAAAAGGGATAATTGATCGTATAGCGCATCCAGGCAGGAATATTCCATCCATTTCTCTCGACTGTTGTGCTCATATACTAAATTTATTAGGAAGGTATAAACTATTAGGAAAATATCACAATTGAGATCTTTAAGAAATGCGGGAAAAATGTTTCTTAATCCACTTCTTTTGGTAATCATGCGGGTATAGAAGAGAAAAAATCCATACGTCTAGATACAAAATATTAATTACAATTTTTTATATATAGATATATAAAAACGGAAATTGTGACAATAAATTGAGGTGTTTAGGAAATATGTGAAGTTTTATGGACATCCACACTTCGTGAAAGAAAAAATATAACTAAGTATAAAAGGAAAATTTAGTTTCATTCGTCCAGGATTTTATGATCATATATCAAAGTTGCAAACTATTATTAACGTTAAAAAATCAAAATGTCACAAAAAATTAGATCTTTTAAGAAATATTATTCAAGAAAATATTAAATATTAATATTATATTAATATATTAATATTATATTAATATTTAATATTAATATTTAATATATTAATATTTAATAATATATTAATTATATTAATATTTAATATTAAAGTTATATTAATATTAAATATTAAATTAAAATTATCAATTACACGTACACATTATTATTATTATTAGCTTCAAAAGTATTAGTTTCATCAATCTTTGTGACACTTACATAGCTCCAATCAGGATACAATCATTTTATTATTTGGAAAACCTACACTATTTCCACCAGAAACTTCTAAATTCATTAGATTGAATTTTATATTAAAAAAGTGTCATAATGGTTCCTCTTGTCCAAGAATTGCACAAGGTAAAATCCTGCAATTATATTGTTTTATTAAAATGAAGCCAAAATTCTTGTAGATCTTTCAATATTAGTTCTTGGTTTGCTGTAGAGCGCTTCACTCTAATTTTGCAGCATAATGGTTAATGAGACCGGAATCTACTGCTGAAAGCCGATTCAAAATAGCTACGAAAAGCTATGCCACAGGGGAATTCGAAACCGAGAACTCCGGATGAAGGTCAGTGTCCTAACCATTCGGCCATAGTTTTGCATTTAATTCTTCTAAACCTGATATTTTAATACTTTATTGTTTGATTAGTTGGTCTTGGAAACTGAGAAAAACAAATATAAATTTAGTGATTTAAATATTGAATCCTGTTTCGATTACAATGAGTAAATGTATCAAAGAGTATTTGCTGGTTTAAAAAGTATGATTTTTAACTTAATTTTTTTTAATGTTGCATTTGGTTTTAAAATTATAGCTATCTTATGTAAATTTGTAATATACCAAAAATGAATTCAACAAATCGTAAGCCACTCTGCGAAAAAATTTAGTTTATTTACAGTATTTACAGGGTTTTAATTCATATATACTAATATTAATTAATATTATAAATACATACAAAATACAAATATTACAAATATTAATATATATATATATATGAATACAAATAATAATACAAATATTAATATATATGAATACAAATAACACAAATATTAATATATATGAATACAAATAACACAAATATTAATCTATACAAAATACAAATATTAGCTAATATGAATACAAATAATACAGATATTAATCTATACAAAATACAAATATTAATCTATACAAAATACAAATATTAATTTATACAAAATAAATATATTAATATATACAAAGTACAAATAATAATACAAATATCAATTCTTCAATTCCTATATATATAATATTTACAGACGCTTCGAATTTATTATTAATGTTGTAGCAATTTTATTAATTTCATTTGCATTTAGTTTTACCAATGTAAATGTCTTATGAGCAAGTACACCTGGTTTTTTTTTTTTTGTGGCAACAAATCTTTGTGGCTTGATTTTTTTATTTGGAGGCTCTGTACTTGCACTTGCAAAGTTTTCAATGGGATTTCTGTGAGCATCACGGCATGATTGAATACACTGCAATGTATTTTTCATAATTTCTAAAATTTCTTCTTGTTCCGCTGGTGCAGTTGCTTTCAGACCAAGACTCTTTGCTTCGTTCATTAATTTCATAAAATTTTGGATAATCACTCCTGCCACATGGATGTATTTAAGCCGAGGCAGCGTGGTTAGCTGAGAAGCACTTCTAGCTAACGCTGCAGGTAACTAGCTTGTTTAATTTTGTATTAAGTCGATACATGTTTAATTTTTTATAAATAAAATCTTAACTTAAAACCTTCGAAGTGTAAATTTTATTGAAATCCTATAACTTCATCAAACCTCTGACGACTCTGAATTTTTTTTTGAAGTGTTGGAAAAACTATATAAAACGATTAATTTCCATCATGTCGGTTTATAAGTGTATGCAGTGATGAATTTATTTAAAACATCTTCGAAGCTATTCGACGGCGGGCCTGCAGACTTTTAAAAGAATTACAAAAATAAGTTGCAATATTGAACAGCTGAATGCCGACAACTACGCAACTTGGCGTGATGATATGAAAGTGCTACTAATACAAGAGATGTTGGCGTATCGTATCAAAGATAGAAGCTGCACCTACGAAAAAGTTGAAATATCAGCTAAGAATTAAGAAGTTTCAACCAACGAGCAGACAAGGCTTATGGGTTAATATATTTAAACATTGCCAAAGAATATCGAAGTATTATTTCTGATACTGATGATCCAGTAAATGCGTGGGAAATATTAGAAAAGCATTTCCGACCGGACTCTCGTGCTCGTATAATAGGCCTCACCGATGAATTTTTCTCCTGCAAAATCAACCCAGGCGAGGAAATTGGTGTGTACGCGGCAAGAATCCGAAAAATTGTAAATGAATTGAGGGACGCTGGAAAACCCATAGATGACTGGTACCAGGCGTTTCAACTCATTCGTTTCCTTGCTCCTGAATTTAACGGAATTGTACAATCAATCTACCGTTGGAAAGATGAGGATTTCACTTTTGATAAAATTCAGGCTGAATTAACTGCTGAAGAATCTAGATTAAAACAATCCATTAAAGACCAAGAAAGCATCGCCTTTTCTTCAAGTTTGAAAGGTGTTAAAGGGAAGTCGTCCGAAAAGCCGAGAACTGAGAATAAACAGAGTATTCGAAATCGTCCACCTACAAAACCTAAGCCGGAATCCTGTTTTATCACCGAATCGTACCTAAGTCAAGACAGCGACGATACATCTTGGGTATTGGACACAGCAGCAAGCTCGCATTTCTGTGGTAACAAGAGTCTCCTGAAGGATTTTAAGCCTATAAGAAACACTTCTATGGTAGTTGCCATTGGTGGTGTGTCATGTAAAGTAGAAGGAACTGGTACTGTGAGGATGATTTTTAAAAACAAGGGTGAGTCAGAAGATGTTAATCTTTTTACAGTATTGTACTCTCCCAAACTAAGGCGTAATTTAATGTCAGGTTCTTTAATTGACAAAGCAGGTGCAACATTTACATGTAGAAAGGGACAAATTACAGTGTATGCTAAAGATGGTCGTAAACTATTTGTAGCTAAAAAGAATAATGGCCTTTTTTATGTAAATCCCCAGTATGAAACTATTAAACCTTTAAAGTTAAAAGAACATAAAAGTAAAAATCTTACTGTAAATAAGCCCCGTAATATGAACTTCAAAGATTGTAAAGAACAGAATTTTTCTACTTCTAATCTAAACAATTTAGAAATTTGGCATAACAGACTTTGTCATATAAATACGAAATACATTGTACAAACTAGTAAAAACAACTCTGTAAGTGGTTTACCTGATTTGCGACACGAAGTTTTAAAATGTGAACCATGTAAAATTGCTAAATCTCGACGAAAATCATTCAAACCGATAGGTAAAATTAGGTCACGAAAACCCCTAGAATTGTTACATTTGGACCTATGTGGTCCCATTCCCAATATAGCTATTGGAGGTTATCGTTATTTCTTAAGTATCATTGATGATTTTTCGCGTAAAGTAACTACCTATCCAATAAAAGAAAAAAATGAGGTTTTTAATATTTTCTCTAGTTATCAAAAACGGGCAGAACGTTTTTTAAATACTAAAATATTAAACGTGAGGACTGATAATGGTCTCGAATTCTGTAGTACAGAATTTGAAAAATTTTTAGATCAACAAGGCATAAAACATGAAAGAACAAATGTCTATTCGCCACAACAAAATGCCGTAGCAGAACGCTACAATTACACCGCAATGGACGCAATAAAAGTTATGCTAAATTCCAGCGGATTAAGTAATGGATTTTGGGCGGAAGCCTTGTTATGTCATACTTATGTTTGGAATCGAGTATACCATGGAAAGCAAACCTCAACCCCTTTTGAACTTTACTGTGGACGTAAACCATCATTAAAACATCTCAGAGTTTTTGGAACTAAAGCCTATTTGCATGTTCCTAAACAACAACGTAAAAAGTTGGTATGAGAGCTAAAAAGGGTGTTATGTTAGGGTATGCATTAAAAACTCGTGGTTATCGTATATGGCTTCCGACAGAAAGGAAAATTGTTGAGACAATAAATGTTTCTTTTGATGATGAAAAACTACATAGTCAGAGTAACAGTGGAGCGAAACTGGGCCCAAACTTTAAAACAATTGAACTTTCGTCTGATTCAGAAAGTGAGTCGGAATCCGAAGAAACTGAACAACCGAAATCTCCCGAAACCGTAAAACTGACGATTTTGAGGAAGGGGAGGGGATACCGGAAAGCAGTACAACTTCTAGTGAAACTCTTATTTGGGAAAGAAGAGCTGTTCCACGTAAAAACGGATCTCGGACTGATGTTTATTATAGAATTAAAGGTGTAAAAGCGCGTTTTCGATCTAATACAGATATCGAAACTTACTTTAAAGCACACAATTTAAAATATGACAAATCGCTTTTCAATTTTAGCGGAAAAAATACATACTCCGGTGTTGTAAAAATAGAAAAGTCAAATCATTCGGAATGACTAGAGATTATAGTTCCAAGTAATTATAAAATAGCTTTGAAAACCCCCCAAGCTGATGAGTGGTGTAAAGCAATGAAAGATGAAATCAAAGTTATAAAAGATCGAAAAGTGTGGGACCTTGTTCCAAAACCGGAAAACAGCCGAGTTATAGGTTGCCGATGGGTTTATACCCTAAAACGAGACGAAAACAATAAAATCGTCAGGTACAAGGCCAGACTTGCTGCTTTAGGTTTCAGGCAAATTCAGGGATTACACTACGATTAAGTGTTTAACCCAGTGGTTAATTTTTCAATCGTAAGATTGTGTTTTTCAGTACTTGTATGTAAACTAAAGTGGAAGCATTGTCAATTGGATATAAAATGTGCCTATCTCTATGCTACACTTCAAGAAAACATTTTTATGACCCAACCTCAAGGTTTTGTCGATCTTTTAAAGCCAAACCACGTATGCCGTTTAAACAAAGCATTATATGGTTTACACCAATCGGGGAGAGAATGGTTTTTAGAAATTCACTCTGTACTTGAAAGTTCTAATTTTAACAAATTAGAATGGACAAATTGTGTTTATGTATATATGAATAATGTTGTTTTATTACTTTATGTAGACGATATAGTGTTATTTTCAAAATCTGACAGTCTTATAAAAAATGTGATAAATCGTTTACGTGCTCATTTTGATCTTAAAATAATGGGTAGAACTCGTAAATTGTTAGGAGTCCAATTTGAAGAAATTGAAAATGAACTTTTTTATTCATCAGTCAGATTATATCCATAAAGTATGTGAAAAATATAACATTTTCAATTATCCAGCAACTTTATTACCTATAGCAGTAGGTACAGTTCTTTCTAAAACCCAATGTCCAAATTCAGAAGCCGAAATTTTAAAAATGTCAGAATTGCCGTACAGAAATATATTAGGTTGTCTGTCATTTATTTCAAATAGAACTAGACCTGATATATGTTACGCAGTAAATATTCTTTCACAATTTCAGAGTAATCCTGGCTTAATACACTGGAATACTTTACTTAAATTACTTGGCTATATAAATCAAACTAAATCTTATAAACTAAAGTTATCTCAGGTAAATGATCTAAATGTCAACTGTTATAGTGATGCAGATTATGCTACAAATCGGGATGATCGAATTTCCATTGGAGGACATATTCTTTTTATAGACGATTCTCCCATTATATGGAAGACTTTTAAACAGAAATGTGTTAGTCTATCCACAATGGAAAGTGAATACATATCACTGTGTGAATCGGCCAAGGAATTAATTTGGATTATCCGTATATTTAATGAATTTAAAAACCACAATATTATTACATTTAATACGAGTAGTTATCTTTTGTGTGATAATCAAGCTGCAATAAATTTTTCTAGATCACCAATTGAAAATTCTCGAACTAAACATATTGACATAAAATATCATTTCCTTAGAAATTTAGTTCTACAAAATCTTTTCACTTTAAATTATGTAAATACAAAATTGAATTTTGCCGACTTGTTCACTAAACCATTACCCAAAGTTGGTTTATCAAAGTTCATTGAAAAGATTTTTATTGTAAGTTAAGTGTAAAATTTCATTGTATTAAAGTATATACAACAAATGTGAAATATATGTAACAAATGTGAAATTTTGAAAATGTTTGTAAAAATTTCTGTAACTATATTAATCATGTTTGTTTTGTAAATGAACTTTATTTGCTGACTGCTTGAAGTCATACAGTAACATTTGCCACTGGTGTGGTTATTTCATTTAAGTATATGTATGTATTAGTCTTAGTAAAAACTCATCGGATGAAGGGATAAATTTAAAATGAAAGATTTAAAGTTTTTGTAAGCAAGAGGCGGGCCATTGTTAGGAAATTAAAAAAAAAACTAATAATAGATTTCTTCCTTACATCACCTAATTATTCATCCGATGCGTTTACGTTTCAGTCAACTTAAACCGTGACTGAAACCTTCATGTAAATCTCCTGCCACATGTGTGTATTTAAGCCTAGGCAGCGTGGTTAGCTGAGAAGCACTTCTAGCTAACGCTGCAGGTAACTAGCTTGTTTAATTTTGTATTAAGTCGATACATGTTTAATTTTTTTATAAATAAAATCTTAACTTAAAACCTTCGAAGTGTAAATTTTATTGAAATCCTATAACTTCATCAAACCTCTGACGACTCTGAATTTTTTTTTTTTTGAAGTGTTGGAAAAACTATATAAAACGATTAATTTTCCATCACAATTAAAAGAGCTTGCAAATTTTATTTAGATGGGATTTTTCTACTTTTGGCTGTGGAACATAACTATTCAAAAAATTTAAGCATGTTTATTTAACTATTTTCCTACAGGTTATATGAGAACCTACCTATTATAAAATAGTACAGCATTGAATAAAGGTTATATTTTTATAATAAAAATGTGTAAAAACATTGCTTCTGTTGATTACTTTAGACTAATTTTTTTCTTACATTTATAAATTTTCTTTTGGTAGTTTAATTTTTGTTAGATATGTCTTCTTTACGCTTCGACATTCAAAATTTTAGGTTGTAGAAAGTTAATATGAAGATCTGGAAAAAGAGCTCAGGACTTAAAAAACTTGAAGCTGATAAATCAGAAACAATTTAAAGTGTAGATATCATTGATTCTACATAGAAATTTCCCAGTTGATGTTGCGATATGTGAAAGAAGTTGTACATCAACTTTTATTAATAAAGCTCCTTAAAAACACATTATTAGTCAATGAATTAGGGAAACATTAATCTTTTATTGTGGTAATAAAAAAAGTTTTCCTTTAAGAGAAAACAAAAATTGTAATTTGTGAGGTATCAACAATAGCCGAGTTGCAATACACAGCAAAAACGAAACTTTAACATAACTTAGAATACATTTAACTCACGGATATTAAATGTTGTATTATGTAATTATAAACTCCTTAATGAGATCTAACAATAAAATTAAACTTATTTTTAAAACGACAGTTATAATATACACTATGATACAAAGCACACACTAATAACAAAACATTTGAACCATTCGGAAGTAGCGAACTTAAGAATTACCATCATTCTTATGATATACTTAATTAGAAAACAGAGACTAATAGGAGAAACGATTGTAAAATTGCTACTTACCCTACATATAATAGCAAACGTTATTTTACTTCCATATGTGGTGTATTAACTGGGGAGTTAACGGCGAACCGTGGGGGAAGATCGCGCAAGCCGGATGTTCGAACTAAGAGACTAAAATATATGATGTACATTGGTTGTTCATGTATAAAGCCAAAGCCGTCTTAAGACCCCAAGCCAGACACACGCATTCGTGACGTCACAGGCCGAGGCTGGGACGAGAACGCGAAATAGTATTAGTTTTGCGTATTTCTTGTTTATTCTGCTCAGCTATATATTTTAATGTAACATACTGAAGATATAAAATTATATATGCGTTATTACATATTTAGACTTTAAGTAACTTTTTAATTCTTAATTTTTTTACAGTTTCAGATGCGATTAAAATAATTATTAAAAGATCCATAATTATTAATAACTTAAAAAAGGGTAAATTATTAAAAAAAGACCTTTTAAAAAGTTTGTAGAAGAAAATGACATGAATATTTATATAATTAGTAAAAAATGAAGTTGTAATTATTTAACAAACATTCAGAAAACATTCTTAAATTTTAAATAATTAAGAAAACTAAAAGAAATCTTCAACATCTGAAATAGGAACAATGACTAAACAAAATGCTAATTTCTAGGAATTACATATTTTATATACTGTTAAAAAATGTATATTTCAGACCATCAATATAAGAGTGGTGGATTTTAAACATATTAAATTATTTTTATTAAATAAATAAAATTCCATTTAAAGGATTAAAAAAAACACTAGTTAGGTATATACATTACTCACAAATATTACTTTTAAATGGAAATAATATTTAATAGCAATATGTATAAATTGTGATATTTATAGGAGATATATAGTTTTAGATTATCACAATGTTCCTAATCAAATTTACAGTATATAAGATTTACTTCAAAATAACTTGAATATAAAAAATAAAAGGTGTATTAATCTTAGTAAACAGAAAAAATTCATTAATATTTCTATATATTTCATTGAAAATAAAACACTGAATACAACGGACAATAAAAGTTTAAAACTTTATTTACATACACTATGTACTAAATACATATGTTTTATCAAGAACCTATTTCTTTGGAATATTTTACACATCAGTTACATTTAAAGATAAATTTGGTAAAATTAAAACAAGATTGCAAAAACAATTGTGCAGATACGGTAACAGAAGTAAAAAATATATAACTATTAACTTAATTATCTTATTGATAAATGTAACTATAGTTTATATTCATATAGAGTGAACCTCCTCTTTATAAAATCCATCTGAGTACTTAGAAACAAATGAAAAAATACATAATTACTCATTTTTAAATTCTTTCGCCTTATATTTCATGTATACACATAATATGCTTTCACAATGTCTACATTATATGAACTTATAGAAAAACTGATAGAAATAAAATAACTTTATATGTTACACATCTCCCTTAATTCTTTCGCCTTATATTTCATATATACACATAATATGCTTTCACAATATCTACATTATATGAACTTATAGAAAAACTGATAAAAATAAAATAACTTTATATGTTACACATCTCCCTTAATTCTTTCGCCTTATATTTCATATATACACATAATATGCTTTCACAATATCTACATTATATGAACTTATAGAAAAACTGATAAAAATAAAATAACTTTATATGTTACACATCTCCCTTAATTCTTTCGCCTTATATTTCATATATACACATAATATGCTTTCACAATATCTACATTACATGAACTTATAGAAAAACTGATAAAAATAAAATAACTTTGTATGTTACACATCTCCCTTAATTGTTATCTCTCTTAGTGGCTTTAGAAATTTGAATAAGGTTTTTAAGAATGCTATTATGTTTTTATTTTTACATTTTAGGTAAAATACCAAAGAAAAAAAAATTAAATTAAAATTATTTGCTATTAGTAAAAATTATTAAATATTCAAAATATGAAAAGGGAATACATATATAAGTGAAAATAACTTACTGTGTCAAGGTAGCCAATTTTCTTTTTTTTGATTTTGAAAATACATCATTAGTCATTTTACAATAATTATTAAGTAGAATATTAGAAATGCACTTAAAACAGTTATATAATAATTTGTTCATGCTTTTTTTACAATTTTCATTGAAACACTCTGCGTCTCCGCCAATGTTTTCTTGAACCTCCAATTTCTCTAATGTCAGTTCAATTAGATTTTAAAAATTCTTCTTCAAACTCCTTGGTAATTAAAGTCTGAAAAATTTTTAATGTGGAACTACATACATGGAGACAGAAATCATTAGGCCAAAATAGACCTCCTCTGTCTAATATATCTATATAAGATATATTCGGTAAATTGAAAAAATTTTAATGTGGAACTACATACATGGAGACAGAAATCATTAGGCCAAAATAGACCTCCTCTGTCTAATATATCTATATAAGATATATTCGGTAAATTATCACACTCCAAAGGGGTGTCAAGTGTAAGTTTCCCTTTACATTGAATGCATGTCCCAGCAGCAATGCGTGCTACATATCCAGCTATGTATATAATTGCTTTCTGATTATTTTCAGTTAAAATAACTGATTCAGAAGCTTCCAAAACTTGAAAAAAACTGTTAAACATCCAAAATGAGATTTCTGTAAAACATTATATATGACACTTCATTAGTTTATTCACGTATAAGAAAAAGAAAGTATATTAATCTGAATCATTTAAGATAATTTAAGATAAGTTCAGTTGTTGTTATTTATAAAAATTACAAATAGTCATACAACATATGTGTATAATGTAATACTATTACTTTAATGCTTTGAAAATTTACACTTAGAAAAAGCTATGATAATGTTAACAATAAATGAATGTTTGAGATATTGAAACTTTCTAATGATTCGACTAACATCATTTGGGTTTTATTTCCGAAATAATAGCAAAAACTTAATTAAAATGCGTAAGATTATATTTATATTGAAAAAATAAGGGCCGAAACTGAAAAAAAAAAAGTTGTTTAAATCAGAATAAAAATCGGAACTGAATCAAATATATATATATATATATATATCGGTTTGTTTCTGTTCGATACATTTTTTTATTTTTGTTACTGTACCCAACTTACTGATATTTTCTAATTTAATGTCAAACATAATTTAACCTCAATATAGTGTACCAATTAAAAAAAAAGAATAAAATCTTCTAAATTTGATAGTAATGATGTTTTCTTGTAATTAAACTCAAATTATTGCTATGAGAGCAATATTTTAGACAGGTAAGTGTATATCAAAATTATCCTCCCAAAAGGGGTAAGAATATAAACATGTTTTAAAAATAAAAAATATGTTTAAATTTATTAAGTTTATTTTAAATTAGATTCCCTTATAGAAGTATGATCTTCATTAAAAACTGAAATTTAACATTTATGTGCAAAATATTTCTTGTAAACAAGTGTGAAAGTGAGAACAGTTACAACAAAAAAAATCAAGTTATAAATATAAAGATATTCATTACTATTTTTATAAATATTTGAGGTTAGTTTATTAAAGAGATATATAACAAATTTCTATAAAAAGAAGTTATGGACAGTTGAAAGGTAGTAACAAAACCAGGGGATTATTATATTTTACAATGCTGAGACTGCAAAGAATTTTCAATTTCTTGAGATTATTCTCTACACTATATGTATAATTTGAAAGACATTCTAAATCCAAACTTGCAAAAAAAAAAAAAAAAAAAAAAAAAAAAAAATGCAATATATTTAATAAATTGTATTTTAGTAATACTAGTAGAAATTTACGTTATGTAAAAACAAATTCAATATTCATATTAGAATTATGCATTTAATCTCTGTACAAATAACATTCACCTTAGAACACGATCAGGGTTAGCAATTGTTTTCTGATTCAAATAGTAATTCAGAGAATTCATTAATTGTTAAGAATAAACAGGCTATATTGAACAAAAATAATTTGACTTACCTTTAATAAAGATGTAAATTGCAAAGTAATCCAAAAAATATACTTTTTTTTTAATCTAAAACACAGAACGATGATGGCGAGTACACAAGAATGTTAACAGGTTGAAGTGGTGAAGCACATGGACATGACGGTGCAGTACGTCAGCCCCGAGTAGTGACGTCAGCAGCCGGAAAAGGATTTTGTGTCTGGCTTGGGGTCTTAAGACGGCTTTGATAAAGCAGTTATGTAAATGTCGAGTGTGTTACGTATCATATAAATGTATTGTGATGTATTCTCTGCCTGATCTCTTAAACCAGCGGTTCTTAACCTATGGGTCGCGACCCAAAATTGGGTCACGAAGCATATTTCTTGGGTCGCGCTGAGTCGAACCAAAAATGTTAGTAATACACCAAATAATAAGTAATACCAACACCTCCTAGAACAAGTTAAATCCTGAAATAGATATAAGGTGCTCCTTGACAAGCATTCAACCGAGGTTTGAAGATCTTTCAAAATGTATTCAAGCATAAGGTTCTCATTAAAATTGTATCACTTGCATTTAAAATTTAAAAAACTTAACATATGTATTGATATTTCTTTTTTTTTTAGGAATACGTTCAAATGTCAATTATTTTCAAAAAGTTATAAATATATTTTAATTTGGTCAATAAAAATTATTAAAAACACTTGATTATTAATTAAATTTTCCTTGGATAGAAAAGTACTTTTGTTTATCTTTATTATTAAAAAAATAAATAAAAAATTTGAAAGTTAAAAAAATTCATCACCGTAGGATTGAAGATTTTTTAAAAATACGCTCTAAAATAAAGCAATGAAAAAGTTTTGACTATTTTTGGGTCGCGACATGAACATATTTCTCAAATTTGGGTCGCGGCTTAAAAAGGTTAAGAACCACTGTCTTAAACCACACACACTCTGCACAAATAGTGAATAAACACAACAGCTGGCGACGAGGATGAAGTTTAGCAATGGAAAAAACCTGTAAAGGGGCAAATGACATTATGGGAAGAGGAATAAATGCGATTCATGTAGATAAAAAAAAATCAGGGTAAGCCTAAATTTAGAAAACAGAATTTCGCGGACAGGCAGAGGAAAACAGAAGGTTGTTTCCGGTGTACCGGCACAGATCACAAGAGTAATAAATGTCGATTTATTACCAGTAAATGTAATTTTTGCTCTAAAATCGGTCATATTCAAAAGGCATGTTTTGCCGCTAAGAAAGCTAATTTGAAACCCGTTAAACAGAAACAGGTTAATTTAGAGAATGATGTTGAAAGACAAAATCAGGTTCCGTTATTTGCATGTAAAACGGAAGATTGTATTTCCTTACGGGAGGAAGAACCGAAACAACCTCCGATTATGATAAGTTTAAAAATTGAGAATAAAGAATGTTCTATGGAACTCGATACGGGAGGCGCGGTTAGTGTTATGAGTATACGAAATTTCAGAAAAATTTCAAACAAACGATTACAGCGTACAAATGTCGTGTTTAAAACATATAATGGTGAATCGATAATACCTATGTGGTACGTCACCGTAAAAGTGGAATACAAAAATCAGATTTTAAATTTAAATTTGTATTTAGTTAAAGAAAATTTAGACACAATTCTGGGACGCGAGTGGCTTCATAAAATAAATCTAGATTAGAAAGCCATAAAAGTTATGAGAACGACAAGTAAATTAAATCTAAACAAATTGTTGCAGGAATATAAGGAACTATTTGATGACAAATTGGGAGAAATAAATAATTGCGAAATGAAGTTAGAATTGAAACAGGGTGTTCAGCCTGTATTTCGTAGATTTAGAACTGTTCCGTTTGCTCTAAAAGAAAGGGTAGAAAATGAAATCGATAGATTAGAAAAAGAGGGAATCATCGAAAAGGTAGAGAGCTCTGAATGGGCTAGGCCAGTAGTTCAGGTAGTTAAATCAGACGGCACTATTAGATTATGTGCTGATTTTTCTGTAACATTAAACCCGAACTTGGTCGTTCCTCAACACCCCTTACCCAAACTTGAAGAATTTTTTTTAAGTTTAAATGGAGGTAAACTGTTCTCTAAGCTTGATTTTAAGCACGCGTATTTACAGATGAAGGTCCATTCCGAAAGTCAAAATCTATTAACCATAAACACTCACAAAGGATTATATGTTTGCAAACGGCTAATGTATGGTTTAAACGGAGCGCCTGCATTTTGGCAGCGTTATGTAGACGGATTATTTCAGGGAATGGAAGGTGTAAAAGTTTTTATGGACGATGTCCGGATTACAGGGGTTGATGAAACATCACATTTAAGAGCTTTAGAAGCTTTTTTTCAAAAAATGTAAAGAACATGGGTTAAAATTAAATTTAAGTAAAAGTAAATTTTGCGAAAAAGAAATAACGTTTCTGGGTCATAAAATTGATGCAAAAGGAGTGCATAAGACTAATGATAAAGTTTCTGCTATTCGAAATGATCCAGTGCCTAAAAATGTGCAAGAAGTAAAAAGTTTTTTGGGTATGGTAAATTTTTATGGAAAATTCTGTAAAGATTTAGCCACCATAGCAAACCCATTTAATGACCTCACTAAAAAAGATGTAAAATTTGTTTGGTCGAGGAATTGTCAGCAAGCCTTTGAGGCAGTTAAAAGAGAAATTTGCTCTCCTAGAATTCTGATACATTATGATCCTACCCTACCAATAACCTTAGCTACAGATGCTTCGCCTGTTGGTGTGGGCTGCGTTTTGTCTCATGTATTTCCTGATGGTACAGAAAGACCCATTGCATTTGCATCGAGAACATTAACAAGGACTGAGCAGAGGTATTCCCAAATTGATAAGGAGGCTCTAGCTATTGTCTGGGCTGTCCAAAAGTTTTACTTATATTTAAAGTGCAGAAGATTCGTTTTAATCACCGACCACAAACCTTTAGTGGCGATTTTTGGGTCGAAAAAGGGAATACCTATTCTAGCTGCAACAAGACTTTTGCATTATGCTCTCATTTTACTGTCTTTTGAATTTGACATTAAATACAGAGATACTAGGAACCATGGTAATGCGGACTGTCTCTCTCGGTTACCAACCAAGTCCGAAGAATTGGACATTAAAGATGAAATCTCTATTAATCAAATGGCGCAAATTGAAACATTGCCAATCACATCGAGAGACTTAAGTAATGCAACGGCTAAAGACCAAGAACTAGGTCCACTTTTAAGAGCTCTTCGAGAGGGTCAGGATTTAAAGGGGAAGGAAGCTCAGTATACAATAGAAGACGGGTGCATCCTGTACGTTCAGAGGGTCGCTGTTCCAAAAATGTATCAGAAAAAGGTTCTAGAAGAGTTACACCAGGGACATCTTGGCATTGTGAAGATGAAGGCAATTGCCAGGTCATTTGTCTTCTGGAAAAACATCGATAAAGATATCGAAGAAGAAGTGAGGAATTGTACTGAATGTGCAAAATTCAAAACCGAACCAGTAAGAGCAAAAGGGCATCACTGGGAGTATCCGAGCTCACCTTGGGAAAGGATACACGTTGACTTTGCAGGTCCGATATTCGATTATTCATTTTTGTTGATAGTAGACGCATATTCAAAGTGGTTAGAAGTGTATGTTATGAAATCAACAACCACCAAGAAAACTATTGATTGTCTTAGGGACTGTTTCAGCAGATTTGGGCTACCAGTTTTACTTGTTAGCGATAACGGTCCTCAATTCACCTCAGACGAATTTAAATTCTTCATGAACAGAAATGGCATTAAACACAAAACATGTGCACCTTTCAAACCATCGAGTAATGGCCAAGCTGAGAGCTATGTTTTCACGTTAAAACAGTCACTCCGAGCAATGAAAAATTATGAGGGAAGTATAACTCAGAAATTAAGCACGTTCTTGCTTCAATACAGAAAAGCACCAAATGCCACGACAATGCATAGCCCGGCAGTGCTATTTCTAAAACACGACATCAGAACAAGAATCGATTTATTACGGCCGAATTTACGAACGCGTGTGTAAGAAAAGATTCAAAAAGGAGTTTACGAGTTCAGAGATAGGAAATTTGAGATAGGCGAACAAGTAGCAGTGAGAGATTATAGAGCGGATAACTCGAAATGGAGATTTGGCAAAATAATAGCTAAAGACGGAGCTCTTCATTATACGATAAATGTGCAAGGAACATTAGTTAGACTACATGTGGATCAAATACGTTCGGTGGGTGATCAGGTAGTTAATTCAAATCACTCATCACATTCTTCGCACAGACATTACTGGAATTCCACTCCCAGTTCCCCGGTTTCGAAAGATTACATTTCGAAAACCAGAGATGAGGGATCAATTGATCCTCCAACACCTGAGACAGCAGACTCTTCGGTACCACCTGCAAATTTGCAAAGTGCAGTTCCGGCTTCATCATCTTCATCGGGGGATACCGGTGATCAAGTTACAAGTTCATCGCAGGGACTTCTAAACCCTGGAGCAAATGTGCCCCGACGTTCGGGAAGATTCCTCCGACCTCCTAAAAGACGTGATCTTTAAGAGGGGAGGAGATGTGGTGTATTAACTGGGGAGTTAACGGCGAACCGTGAGGGAAGATCGCACAAGCCGGATGTTCGAACTAAGAGACTAAAATATATGATGTGCATTGGTTGTTCATGTGTAAAGCAGTTATGTAAATGTCGAGTGTGTTACGTATCATATAAATGTATTGTGATGTATTCTCTGCCTGATCTCTTAAACCACCCACACTCTGCACAAATAGTGAACAAACACAACACCATAAATTTCTTTTTTTTTTTAAGCAGTAATCGGCAAGTATTCAACAAGCATCAACAGAATAAATAGAATACCGCCTTCGAGAGATCACGTGACCGCTTTTCAGAAAATCAGTGCGCAGGCCTTGTGTTTAGATGGCTGTGGAAAGCACCTAAATGTGCAATTTCCCTTGTTCAATCCTTTACCTATATCAGCGTTTCAAGTGTCAGTCTTCAAAATTTGTAGTTGAGATTTTTTTTTTAAATCTGAGAGCATGCCATACAATTGTTCTACTCAGTGTTTTAGCTAGAGAAGGAGTCACTTTTATAAAACGGTATTGATGTAAAATTCTGGGTTTTTACTTTTTTGAATGGGCAAAAATTTAGACAAAGCAGTAAAGGAAAACAAAAAATAGTTTACAATGAAAGTCGCAAGAGATCGAGTAAAAATTATATATTTACACCTACAACCGCTCTTGGATTAATTACATAATGAGACATCTTTCTCTCCTCCCCTCTCTCTCTGTTTCTGTTAGATTACTAAACAAATGTCCTTTAAACATGATTATAATTATTATTATTTCAAATACAGGAGCAGTTGCTTCTTACAGTGTTCTTTACTACCAGCTGCATATATTTGTTACCTATTTTATTATGAGAGCATCATATAGGCGGCAACCCAGCTAGCACGGAAACGTTGGATTTTCGTTGGCTACAAGTTGGCTGTTGGTCTTTGGTTGGGTAAACGTTGAAAAGGGGAAATGAAATGATGGTATTTAGTTGGCAAAACGTTTGGTTGGTCGGTAATTCTGAAACGTTATCCAACGTTGGGCCAACGTTGGAGATTTTCTGTTTACGCCTATTGCACAAATATCGGCATACCATTGGATAAGAAATATAAAAGTAACCGCCTATATCTACGATTATGTGCAGAAGCTCCACCAAAGGAAAAAGTATCAACCGCCATGTGTATCAACCGCCATGTTTAGGGTTACCGCGCCATCGCTTCAGGATTTCAAATTTGCAAGGTAAGTTCTCTTGATATTTCTGTGTTCTATCATATATGCACTCATTATTATTAATTTATTCCTGAAGAAAACGATATTTGGCTATCTGAACTATAGTTTAACTTTTCTGTTTTTAGTAGTAACCTACCATTTACAAAAGTATATACACGGTGTTTTAGTACACTTTGATCTTTAATACCTTTTAGTACACTTCTTTAGTACAGATTTAAGAAAATAGCAAATTTAAGTCAATTTAAGATAGTTGACTTATATTTTTTAAAGAATGCTGATTTAAATTATCGTTAGGTTACTTTTTGTGTCTTTTCTTAATAATAATAATAAAGTTGTATAATGATAATATGTAAATATTATGGATTTCACTTTATCGTAGTTGTTATGAAACTTGTTTACTTTATAACTTAATTTCATTTATTAGATGTAATTATGTTTGCCTTTATTTTCTTAAATATTCAAATCATCTTTGAATCATTTTAAAAATCTAAAAGGATACACGGAAATGTTTGTGGTAACATTAAAACATTTTATAATATATACTTTTCAAGTTACTTATTTGTGTTTCAGATGCCATGAAATTGAATCCAGAGAAAATGTAGAGAACTTTGGTAGATGGAAATGGTGGCCGAATTTAAATTAAAAAAATGTAAATAAAAGAAAAATAACTCAAAAAAATATATATATATATATATATATATATATATATATATATATATATATATATATTGTTTAACCTCTGTCGTGTTATGCTTTTCTTCAATTATCTATTTTTAGCTCTCAGGAGGGGAAATTTTCTTTTTCTTATTTAAGAAACAGTTTGTATCTTTAAAAAAATTAATATAGATTTCAAAGGAATAATTGGATTGCCGCAGAGTAAGTATTATATGAAATGTGTGGTGTGGACTAAAATAACTTATCTCATTTTATATATATATATATTTTTTCTATTTTTCAACTCTTGCAAAATTTAAAAATGACTTATCTATAAAAACATCAGCTTATTTCAAAGTAATATCACCTGCCCATTCTATATTATACACTATAACAAAATAATAATCAGAAATAATAAACGTTGGCATTCCGTTGGCCCATCGTAGTATTACGTTGGCCCACCGTAGTATTGCATTGGCAATATGTAAACAACCACCATTATCCAACCATTAACCAACCTTTGGCCAACGGTTGGCCAACATGTCGTATCAACGTTGCCCCCAACGTATACAGTACAACGTTGGCCCAACATAAAGCTGCTAGCTGGGTAAGCATTACTCCCGTGTGCAGAAACAGAGTCCTCACAATTTAGAAGCAAGGATCAGAGGAACTACCCTGGTTTAGCCTACTACCTGAGAGGTACCATTTAAGAATTTAGTGGACATTGCAACTATCTACTTTATGTGCTCCTGCCGCCATTAATGAGCACAGTGGATATTTGTCCGGATAGAGATTCGAACTCGTAATCCTCCGGCATAACAACGCCCCTTACCCCAAAGCCTGCAATGTGTCAATTTGGTTTCAAGAGACTAATGAAGAGTTAGCATAACATTTTCATCACCAAATTTACTGGATCTCAATTCAATTTATCATACGTGGAACGTCCTGGGACTTCAACAATACTTTCGTTAACTGGAGTCCTTATCCATGAACGTGGTACGCATTGACTGCAGAAACTTACTAGAACCTCGTGGAGTGTTTATCCACACGACTTGAAGCTAATATGTCTGATAGAGGGGGAACCAACGAGAGTTTACTAGAAAGTATTTCCTTTACATGATCCCCTCATTGTTAAATCAGCTTTTCAAAATTTGCACAATTATGTTTCACTTGCAGACCTATATCTCATATGTAAGTTTTGTACGCTCTTGAAATAAACTTTGGGATATATCAGACAAAATATATCAACTGTTTTAAAGAAACATTTACATATTCTTAACCCTAGGGAGCTATCCTTGCGTTTGAGAGACGTTTGGTAATTAAAATAATAAACTGTTACTTCCAAAACCCTCCCTAGACTACGACTTTGGGTGTAGTTTTTGTAGCGTAATTTTGCGTTTAAACGGATGACCCTCTGCTTGGTAACTAATTCGCAATAGGTAGGCTCGGTCGTAGTGAAGTTCACTTTAATATTATAAGGTATAGTAAATTCTGAAAAGGTGTTTCCTTATGGATGGTTGTTGCAGCTCACAATGGGCATTATGGGTCTCGATCTCAGAACCACCGTGTAATAAAAAGATAAATCATAGCACTCAAGCTTATTTAAACTATATAAACGTTCAAATATGTAGGAAAAATAATCATATAAAATGTTTTTCAAATACGCACCTAAGAGAAAAATATCTCTGGAGTAATTAAATTTATGAGTGATGAGAGGTCAAACCGTATACTATTTCTTAACTCTTGATAAATGCTTCTCCCATATTTGAAGAATTAGAGAGAAATTTTAAGGCGTTATTAAAAAAGCAAAAGTAACGTGTAAAATGTAGTAAATGTAGTAATTAATCCATAAAGTGAAATACACTGTATAGACTATATTAAATAATCTTTCTAGAAGCTCATGCTCGTATGCTACGGCTAAGTTCTAAAATTTCGTTTTATCATCAGAATTAGATGCTTGGTTCTGATTGGCTGGTAAAAAGAACTTTCCTTGGATACTTATTTATCCGAATATAACTCCACCTACTTACTGTCAACAAGCTGAATCACTGATACACGAAAACAACTGAGCTCCGAAACTACCCAAATCTGGCATTGGCAATAGCAATTGTGTGGTTTCGTGCTTCGACATAGGAGCTTCTGCACAGTGAATCGGTACCCAGCTATGTGCGCATGTCCGCGGACTTAACCTTATTTTTATGCCGTTTTCTACCTGTTCTGCTCTAATGCGCATGCGCATAGACTTTAAAATCTATTTCGGTACCGTTTCACCGAAAGATGCTGTGGCAACCCTTGATACTCTTGGCATAGCAAATGCCAAACTTAATCGTAATAGTAACCATATTGGCAACGTCAAATTAGTAGCCAAACTGTCGCCATGAATTGTGTGTTTATATAGCTGATGATTAAATGCCGAATTTCTAAGTTTTGTCGATGGGATCAGCAGATTTATGCAAAGTTTTATTAATTACTTTATTTATAGATCAGATTGAAAGCAGAATAGGGTAAAATCTTTTGACAACGGTCAGTTTTTTATAAATTCATGCTAAAAAGACAGAATAAATTTGCTGTTTCCCGTTATTTGTTTTAGAGTTTTGAGAAACTGAATGAATGCTACTTCAGGTCCCAAGAATTTCAGATAAGTAGTTAAATTAATATAATATTAATAAGATTGAGTTGTATTAAAGTAAGCAAGATATTCTTCATAATAATAGCATTATTGCATATATTTCATGTGTAATTGTATGTATGGTGTTTTTATTTAATTTCCTGTTATTTGAGATTGTGGATGGTATCTCTATGGTATAACTATATAATTATGGTATAATTATATAATATGTATAATTATATAATAATAATATAGTTATGAGATAACTATGAAATAATAATCTCTTTATTAATAATGTACGCAGTTGTTTTGATGTAATTTATTCCAAGGTTCTCAGCTGTATTTCCTTAGATTTCTGTACAGTTTTACAACTTAATATAGGGAGTACTTAATATAATGTAAACCTAAAATCTAAGTCTTGAATATCATTTAGTTTTACCTCTTAAAAGAAAAATTTTAATATTATATACAAATTTGTAAGTTCAATGTAATTATGAAAGTAAAAAGTTTAATCTTGCAAACCTGATACATTTTGTTTATATAATGTATTCAAAATGGCTGAAATATAGTTTAACAAACCAACAGTAACTTATTCCAAAACTGTCATTATAAATTATGAACTTTTCTAATTTATTTTCTCAAGTATATCATTAAAAATTAAAATTCAGAGATTTGAAAAATATTGTAAATAAAAATTCTAGTTTTATACACTACCTATAAGCTTCTGTGCATATAACTTTCAAAGATTAGAAGATGGGGAAGATAATTTGTGTGAAAATAATTCAGAGAAATATTATAATTCATAAAAGAAAAATACCAGAAATCCTTTTTCTGTTTTCAGTAGTATAAAATTGTATCTGTAATATTATTTTAGCATTATTTTGAAAGGTGACCCAAGTAGTGAATGGGATAAAATATTTTCAATAAATGCTTCAATGAAATATATATATTTATACATATGATAATATTAATAATATTTTATTTCATATATTTTCACATGACTAAATCTTTTTGTGAAAAAAAAAGAGCTAAATGAAACTAATTCAATTAATATGGGAATTATAAATTATTATAATAGGATCTATTATTTGTAAACTGTTTAACTGTAAGGCTGTATATTGAAAAGTGTTATCAAATTCAACTCTGAATTTCTTTGTAGTTGGTCTGTTTTATAGATAAGTATTATTCTGAACAAAGTGTAGTGAAGGCTATATTATTAATCTATCAGCAATTTATTATCATACTTTCTTTATATCTTTGCTCTTTTTCAGTTTCCCATTTTACTGAACTTTATTCTGGAAAATTTACTATTTCCTTTTTCATAAAGTATTTCTTTTCTTCCTTGTAAAATATTTATAGTATATATTAATAATGGTCAAGATACATGTTGGTCAAATTTATTTCTGAAATAATTCTAAATTGTATTTTGTGAAGATATTATTTTAGTTATTTTAATGCCTAAAATGTTTTGACGATGGAAAAGCTAGATGAATACTTGATAAATACTGCTGTAAAAAATATAAGCAGTATTTATTTGAGTGTTTTTTTTGGCTATAAAAATTCAAAGCAGTGTTCACACATTTATTTTTTTTATATTATTTCGTTATTTTTATTTTGTCAACTTTGAAATGTGAACCATATTAATTAAAAATTTACTATCAATTCAATTTATCTTTTTTGGATTTTTACAACAAAGTGTACCATAGAGGAGAGCTAATTTAAACTGCTGAACTGAAAACTAATTGTAAAATATGTAAGACTACAGACTAAGAAAAAAATTATATCATGACTAAGGATAATTTGTTAAATTGTCAGTATTTGTCAATCTCATTATATTTGTAAAAACTATTATGATTTCTTTAAATTTTTCTAAGCAGACATATATCAGATCTTAAAAAATCATATAACTTAAAATTCAATCATTAAAAAACATTCAACAAGTATTTGAAACTGTTTTACATAATACGTAATAAATAACGTTAATATGTAAAGAATGAATAATACAATAGAAAAAGTCACAAATAAAATATGTGGTAAGTAGAAATGTTAACTAGCATTTACATTCTTAAAAGTTAAAAAAAAAAGGTGAATGTACATTAACAGAGTTGCTTCATTGAATAAAGACAAAGAAAATATATCAAAAGTTGGACATTTGTTTTCTACAACTGTTCAAAACCATATAAAGAATTTCATAATTTTAACTTATTCATTTCATATGACAAGATGAACTCTTATGTAGTTCCTATGGCATTTAAATTGTAGTATAAGGTCCTCTGTCGAGTGTGCATAAAATTATGCAAATTTACTGAATTCAATTTCTAGCTAATAAGTTGCTCTTAAATAAATTGAAAGCAAAACAAAGATCTTGATGATTGAAATATATTATTTGAATACAGTAAAATATTGACACAATGTATATAATTTTAAATTTAAAAATAAATCTAAGCATGCTAAATGAATGAATAAGATTTAGATACTTTCCCAATTGGTTTCAACAAAAGCTTGTATTAAAGAGATGATAAAATGAGTTTGAATTAAGTAAGAATTAATTTTCAAATCATGTGTATGAGTATAAAATATGTATAAGATCAACACAATGCTACTGGCATTTTTTAATTATATTTTTGTGCATTAGAAATGGGATGAAAAATACAAATTTCAGTGAGAAAATATTAAAAATTATCTTATGCACAGTTGTAAAAATTTAAATTATAAGATTGCCAATTGTAAAATTATTAAGTTCTTATCAAATTGTCTTGTTTTTTTTTTTTTTTTTTTTTTTTTTTTTGCTAAACATATTTTGTATTGAATTATTGTTGGCCAACTTGAGCGATTAAGATAACAATATAACAACCTTTATCTAACTTTCTCAAAAGTAAAATTAATAAGAATGCGCCAACGTTAGCAATAATGCGCCGACTATTATAAACCTGAACTTCGGCTAAACAGCATAGAAAATAGGTAAAGTCCGAGAGCATGCGCAGATAGCTGGGTACCGATTCACTGTGCAGAAGCTCCTCTTCGACATCAGTGTCGTATTTGTAATTGTTTTTTTTTTATGCTTCCCTGTGATCGCTGTCACGTCGGGACCTACAAGTAGCGCATCAGAAAAATATCTTTTAATGTTTATAATTAAAATTTTATTGGTGAAATGACAACACAATTTTCTTCAATGTTACCTAAATTTACTGACCTAATGGCTGATCAATTGTTTTATAAAAAGTTAGTGAACTCTGATTGCCTGTCGAGTGATGAAAACAAAGATTGTGACGAAAATTTGTATGACTTCAATGATTTAGAAGAGGTAAATTATTTCTTTGTAAATGTGGTTTGTTTTTAATGCAATATTTCTGTTGTGCTCGATTTCTCATGACATTGTGTTACGAAATTAACCGCGCGAAAATTATTCGGCGTAGTGATTCTTCCATGTGGGAGTTCTTGTGTTACTCCGATCCAGGTTGCCACTAGGTAGAATATCCTGGTAATTTTGACAGTCGGTTTTTACAGGCCATTTGTGTTTATCACTGTACTATTGTACCACATGGGTTGTTATGAGCCGACTAGATTGGTACTACATGTGAAGTAATAACTGATTGTACTTCCAATTAGACTGAAATTAAGTTTCTAGATGCTTGTGATTTTTTTCGCATTTATTTTACTGAACGTTCTTTTTTATTAATATTTTAGTGTCAGTTATTTGGTAAGTATTAATATGGTTGAGAAAAAATGTTTCTTGTATGAAAATTATCAATATACATCCAAAATAATTCTTTTACTTTTTAAAGATTAGCCGAAAATGTGATTTTGTTTTATATAAGTTAATAAAATTTGAGGCAATGAATATTCAAAATATTCTGTGCATCTTAATATATGAATAAAATAAAGAATGTTACAAATTCCGTGAATATTTAAAATATATATATATTTAAGAGCTTACGAGCAGAATAAATTTTAAAAGCTTTCCAAAATCTTGCATGTTTTTCACGGTTCGACAAAGCTTGGGCGACTAAAAAAATGGCCCTGGCGACCCATGTTTCATTCTGCAGTGAATACGTTAAAGTCATTAAGTTGAAGAAAGAACTTGTGCCATCATCTAAGATTTTACAGCTTTAGTCAGTCTCTGATGATTATATTTTTTAACAGATCATGTTAATGATCTGCTTTCCAATAATTAAACAATTATAATTTGTTTACAATAAGTAAATTTTGATTCAAGAGTGTAATATAAAGTTGTAAAACTAATAACCTTATAGAAAATCAATCTAAGTCATTAGCATAAAGTATCACATATGTACCTAGACTACTAAAGGAATTTTTTTAAAACGATAAGTTTCCAACTCCCTTTTTCTGCTAAATTTTCCTTGAAATTTCCTGGAAATAAATTTTTTAATAAAAATTATTTTGTAATATATTTGAGCACTCTTTCATTAGTCAATTTCTATGCTATTCAAATTAAAATTACAGGTCATATAATTATAATTTTGTAATCATGATAATAAAATAAAATTACACCTAATTTTACTTAAGGTGTATATATCGTTTTATTTGCAATTTCAATTCACATCCCTATAATGAATGGGAAAGGCATTAAAGTAGTTTGTGACGTTGCATGAAATTGCTTTATTTCAATAGAAGAGGACTTTACCACGAAACATGATTTATTCTTCCCTCTGATTATTTGACCACAATGGTAAGGGGTTTATAAATAGAATTTTCTATGTTTATATGTATGTGTATGTGTATATAAGTTTCATCATGGACTTTGCTGCTTTTTTAGCAAAAGGACTGCAATCTACTTAAGATTTCTCATTGCCTATTGGCTTAATTCTTTTGAAACGTCAAGAATAAATTTGCACATTACATATATGTGAATACGTATGTATTCACACACACAGAGTACTAATGACATGAGTAATGAAAAGACTATATCTAAAGTTTTGTTTGCCTCTCATGTCCTAGTGTGAGTTTATTCTTCCCATAACTTCATAATTTAAGAGTCTTGAAAATTTTCTTATTTAAAACCTATTTAGTTAGTTGTTTTAGTATATGTATATAAATATAAAACTTTCACATTCACATGTTAAAATTGTAACATTAACTATGGAATTTCCTTATTAAAGATATTTTTAAAAATATATAAAATTAATGGGAGAAATTCATCATCAAGTTTTCTATTGACTTATAGCTATAATGAAGCCTTTTACATTTCATTATTGAAATAAAAGTCTTGATTAAACTTTTTTCAAATTTTCTTGTATGCTTTAATATAGTTTTTATTATATATTTTATAAATGTTACATACCCTGTTATGTATGTGGTATATTTTGTATGGATATGTATATGGTATAATTGCTTTTCAGTTCCTTTATACTGTTATATAAACTCATGTAAATTACTGTTATAAATCAATGTGAATCTTTAAAATTCATGTTAGGTTTTCTAACAAATCGTAATAGGTAGAGGCAGACTAAACTTTATGGTTAGTAAGTAAATTTTCTTTACCTTTTAAGCATTTTTTTATTGTTTGACCATAGTTACCCAGCATAAGCTATTTTTCTACATATTTTCTGCATATTCTGTGGCTTTCCGTATCATTTGTAATATTAAAAACTTTATTTTACTTATCTTGTATTCTTATGAAGTTTTCCTTTTGTAAATTAACAGTTTCTTGTTATTAAAGTGTCCTTTCTTCCTATAAAATGACTGTTTACTCTTAGACATTTTTCTAGATGTAAAAGATCATTTTTTACTTTAAAATTTTGCATACCAGCCAGATTGAAAAAAAATTTACAAGATTATCTTCCCTCGTTTATTAGAAGTTACTTTCTATGAATACAAATTATGTGCTTTTTGGTCCTGGTTTTAACAATAGGTAATCCATAACCTTGCCTGATACAGATGCATTATAAATACCGTGGGGTTTTTTTTTTTCTGCCAAATTTGAAGATTTTATGGGACGGTTCATGGGTTGGTCTGTTTGTCCTGATTTTGGTGATGGGGTATGGCAGCTCTAATGTGTTCTTACACCCCATTGGTGCATGTGATTTCTGACATCAGTGCCCAGCACTATTCGAGAAATTTGCATGTTAGCTGTTGCATGTTACAGTTGCCTAGGTCAGGTTGTATTTTTTTTCTTATGTTCTGAGATTTAGTAATTTAGTTATGACAAGTGAAATTATTTCGGTTCTTACTGTTTTTGAAATTGTTAAAAAGTATCAGGATATTCTAAATCAAACAAGATGCTTTGGTTTGGAACATTATTGTTTTGTTCTTATTTTCTGGGATTTAGTTAATGTAGTTATGACGGGTGAAGTTATTTTTGTTCTTACTATTTTTGAAATTATTAAAAAATATCAGGATATTCTTAGGTGTGAGGTGGGTTTTACATTTCATTCTAAACTACAAGTGTGTGGAAACAATGGTATTCAAAATCCGAGTTTTTTGTATTTGGTAAAAAAGAATTATTTCAAAGTTTTTTTAAGGGAGGTAGGAGTTTTGAATAATATTTGAGTTGCTACCTTTTCCAATTTTCATCTGTTATTAAATTTATTTTGAATTTCTTTTGTTACAAGGGGGGTGAGGGAGAACCCCCCCCTCACATGTTAGATTTTATATAATATTAGTGCTTATTAAAATGCTATGTATTGTGTTTATTCTGTTGATAATTATCAAATATTACTAATCTGTTAATTTTTTAAATAATTTAAAAAATGATAATTATGCTAATTTCATTTTAATAATGTTTTAAATTGTTAATGTTTTTTTTTATTATTATTATTTTAAGCTTAGTTTTGTTAATCTTTCAAAATATGTGTACTGCTACCATGTTTTTCTACTTGGCGGTTTTTCAAAACACACGTTTTTGTGTTGGTTGTCAAAAAAACATGGACAGGACCGGCGTCTCTAATGCATCTGTTCCCCTTGCCATTTACACCACACTTTACTTGATAACATGGCAGTAAAAAAAGCAACAAAGTCAGTTAACCCTTTACAGGATTCAAAAGGTTGATACATAAGTTTATTATGGGACTTTTTTTTTTTAAGTCATAAGTGAAATGTTAGTCTAGTAGATGTAGCTAGAAAAATGGCTAATAGTTTTTTTCTTTTTCTCTCTCTTGCTTGCAAACAGTTGTTTTGTTTTCTGATTCTTCTGTGTAGGACAATTTTAATATATTTTCAGTGATAACCTTTTTATTCATTTTTTTGGTTGTGTTTTAATCAAAAATAGGTACATGTCATAGTAGCTTATGGTCTACCTTATGTTGACAGAAAAGTAAAGTTATAATACTAAATGTTTTTATAACGTCTTTTTTCTTTAGTGTTGCAGTTGTTTAATATATAGAATTTGATGATAAATATTTTTACTTTGTTAATCTAAAGGTATTTTCTGATCATATAATAATGGGGAAACGATTGCAGAAGACATTATACAGGGGAAACATACAAGACCTGGATGAAGACACTGATCACCCACCTATAGCCTTGACAGGTATAATTAATATATTCAATCATCTTTAATTATCTGCACCTTATGTGCATACTTTGTTATGGTTTGTGGTAAAATATGTATTTCTGGTATACCCCTTTTGTTATTTTGTTTCTTGATACTAGTTTTGTATTAAGAAGTTTGCTGAAGTCACAAAATTAACTCATTCCCCTTACATTCTAAGGTTATGTGAAAGTAAAAACAGGAATATTATTTAAAACATTTTACAGACCTGCTGAAACTTCCAATTTCAGCTAGAGACTTTTTTCCAATGAATTATAGGTTTTGGGTTTAATACGCATGTTTGATGGATTTTTCTTACAAATAGGTTTTAAGATGCAATTTAGAACAGGTGATTGTACTAAGAAGTTGAAGAATATGTAATAGATATTTATTATTATCTAGAAAATAGTTCTTAAAAGAAAAGTTTAAAAAGGTCTAGTAATTCTTTGATTTGGAGAGAAGAAAAATTCTTAAGAATATCCATTAGTCATCTCTCTCTCTCTGTCATTCTTTAATATGAATTGGCTATGGTATCCATTGACTTCTTTTAAAGTTCAAAATAGAGGGAATATTTCATGTTCAAATTTGCTGAATGATGGCCAAATGGTAGAGCACTGCTATTACTGGAATTTGCAGGTTCGAATCCCGTTGCTGTATGTTGCAATAGATGTTTGTAAGTATTCAGAATTGGTTTTAAACAGTAGGTCCTACTCTCATTAGCCATCATGTGCAAACAGTAGACCATAGTGCTCCAAATGAAACCAAACTATTGTGTTCAAATTTGTAAGAATCTGTAGTCCTGAAGAAAGCTCCTGCCGAGTCCCATCAAAGAACTAGAACAAAAGAAAGTAAAATGTCTTTGTTGATAAAAAAGGAACTAGCAGTGTTTTGCCAGCCTCTTAAAAATAAAAGTTTTATCCTGTTCCTCTAAATAATTCACTGAATTCTTCAAAAAATACTTTATCCTGCGAAGAAAGATTATGTTCTTGTCTGATCTCAGCAAAGTTTTTATTCTCATTTTAGTGAATATTTTGTTTAGAAAGTCAAATATAAGTTTTCTAATGAATAACATTAGAATGTATGTTTTGTAGAAAGTATATGATTATATGCACCATAAGTTCTCATTTACTAATGAAGTTTTAGTTATTCTCTCTTTTCTCCTTCTCATTTTTTCATACCTATTTTTCCAGCCAAAAAAATATCTTATTTAAAGGAGTGTTCACAGCTGGAATTCTTTCATTCCATTTCCCAAAGCTAACTCTGAAATAAATGTTAATTTTCTGTTCACTCACCACATTTTCCAGCTGGCCCAGGCAAATGGTTCCCTTTTTCCACTGATCTAAGTTTTTTCTGACTATTAAATTTGCTGACTGAGCTGCTCTCTTTTGGGAATGTTCTCTGAGTCCTACGCTGTGGGGCCCTATTCTGTGGGTGATCTTTTCAAAATCTCATAAATTAAGTTCCATGTTAGATTTGCTGCTTCTTGTTTTATATTGGAACCATGACTGCTTATCTCTTAGGCTACTCAATCAAAAATAATAGGGACTTAGTTTTGTAGCTTTATCTAAGTGAGACCAGCAAAATTAATTTCAGCATGTTTACATATATATATGTACATGTAATATATCAAAATTATTATACTTAAACTATTTCTTTAAAAACCTCCTCTCTTCCATTCTAATTCCTTAAAATATATTTTCCCAGCCACAAAATGTCTTAATTAAAGGACTGTCTTCGACTTAAAAATTTCCAACACATTTCCCAAAGCTTTATATGTAATAGATGCAAATTTTTTGCCCACTCTCTATATTTTCCGGCTGTCTCCAGTTTTCTTTTCAATGATCTAAGATCCCTTTTTCTGTTAATAACCAGCATATAGCCTGTCATATGACAGAATCAGTAAATTTTTCATTTTCTAGAATCGTATAGTATTCTATGAGGCAGGTAAAAAAAATGATTTTTTTTTTTTGACTGAGAATTATCAGGTACATGCTCAATAGTTTATCTTCATACTCCTCTAAAGTCTCTCGATACTGTGAATGCAGTTTAGAATCACATTGAATTCATTTAGAAAGATAATTCAAAGTTTTCTTAGCTACATCGAAATTATCGTTAAGTTCTTCAGTTTTTTTTTGCCATAGTAATTAATGGAAGTAAAGGAATGAAACTATCACCCCGGTGGCATGGGTTTGGATTGCATGGGCCAAGCCCTCTAATCCAGATATTTCTTTCAATAAACACAAAAATGAAGGCGAGCAGAAAAATTAACAGCTAAAAGGTGAAAGGACACATAAAAATAGATGAGAAGAAAGTTTAAGGATAGAAAACATGAAATGTTTATGTGGCCAAGAACATCCGTACAAAATATGTGAATTTAATATAATAAAAATCATAAAAAGTTGAAAAAATAGTAAAAATGTATTTTAAAAATAATAAAACAACTTTAGGAATAAGAATTTAAAAAAAAAAAGCAGATTATATTAAATTAGTTAGACATTTAGAAAAATTTGGCAGCGTCGGGGACAGAACCGTTAACCTGAGAAGTACGACAAACAATTGAGCAAACAGTCTACTCAGCGTGCCATGCTTACATGTGGTGAAGAAACTAATAAGAGTACATGAGGATCACATACGTGATAGAATGAACAGCAGAGGCTTTAATATTTTGGTGGTTTGGTGATGGTGACATTTTGGTAATATCCAAAATGGTAAATTTAATCTCCTGCTCTTAACAGGGGAGAATAAAGCTTGAAATAATAGTATTAAACGTTCAAAAAGTAGTGATGGGGTGGATTTCAAACTCGCTGTGAATTTTGCTAACTCTGTCATAAAAAATCCAATATGGATTCCTGTATCTATTCCAGGTACAACCGGTTCATAAATTGACGGACAGACAACTTAGGCTATTATTATACAGGGGATGCCAACTAATCAGCTTTCTCTTGGGAATTCGTCTCAGCGTCTTATTCTGGGATTCACCCCTGTTCTAGCATGTGTTTTGATATAGACTCTCTCTTGTCTGCCCTTGACTATTGAAGATGTTATTTTAGCAGCTCCTTAAAAAAGATTTAAGCTCTTAGAATTGTGTGTTCTCTTTCAATGGAACAATGACTCCTTTATACTTAATAAGTTATTCGCATTGGATTCTCCTTGCCCAATGGGCCTGGCAAATAAAAAAATAAATAGGGGCTATAATTCAATGTGACCAGCCCTTTAAATTGTCATGATTAATACATACACACACACACACACATATATATATATATATATATATATATATCGTTAAAATGCCTTGATACAAATTATAAACTATTTTAGAATACAATAAAATGTTTTATTTATTTATATAATCCACTATTAGGACAGTATATTGATGTAAAATATGTATATAAATATATATGTGTTTTTACATTTTAGAAATGAACAGGTTTTGTGTATATATATTTTTTGTATTAGGTAAAATGTTTTTAATAAATAATTTAAGTATATGTAATTGAAATTATCTTAATCATTGTTTATACTACAGGGAATTTCACAGTGTTGTTTCTTATTTCCAGATATTGCTCTAAAATTGTTTTCAAAAACTGTACCTAATTATGGACTGGATCAATTGGATATGGACTATGTTTCATCTGTCTCAGAGTTTGTATTTATATTATTTATTATCTATGTGGTGTTTATATCATCCTTAGTCTTGAATACAAGAGTTATGACAAGGGACCATTTTAAACCCTATGTTATAAAATTAAGTCTTTAACAGTGTATGCTAGTAAAAAAATATTTATGGAATAAACTTTAACATTTATTGTTTATTGGATAGGATATCATAATTATTATGCTGTTATGTCAATGTAGTTTTCTAAATTTCTTTGTGTGTAATATTCTTTATTTTGTAATTTATTGTTTATACCATAATAAATGGGCAGAGTTTTTATATACTGCATTATATGAATATACTGAACTACCTAATGTATTTAAGATAGAATGAAATAAAAGCAAATCATCATACTGTAATAAAGAAAATTTGTAAAATTCAGCAGCAAGTTCTTTTGAAGAAAAGGTGGTTTAATTTAAATTGCTAATTTGAGTTAAGAGTGTATACCTCTTGTTGCTGTTAATGAAAAACTGTAATATAAAGCCCTGTTAATCTTCTATCAGATACAGTATTCAGAGCAATGAACCAGACAGGCTCAGGTTAAACAATCATTATAATTTAATAAAAAATTTAGTATTTTTAAGGTAATCAATCTGATCTGCAGATCTGGGGTAAATTCATTCAAATGTAATGTGGATCAGTGCAAGATTAATATAATAGTAACTGCATTCTTTGAATCAGAATGATAAATTGAGTAGTGGATTTCAAAACATTGTGTAAATAGATTGAATAAGTTCTGATACAATGTCCTTGTAAGATCAATGTGGAAATAACTGTGCATTATTCAAAGAGAAAGAATCATCTGAGTAGAGGGCTTAAAATATCATGTAAATGGACTACTAAGACGGATAGAAATTTTCTATTCATGGGAATGAAGGAGCAAACACCAGCATTCCAGCTGGGGGCAAGCTCATCGCACCCAATGGAGGGTTAAGCAAATATTGTGTGGATTTGACGTCTCCTAAGACATAAATTTGTTAAATATTGAACAGCATATAGAAAACTTAATAGTAATAAATATTTGTTAAAAAATCTAAAGAAAAATTTAATTAAATTTAAAATTTGAGATTATTTATATTTTGGTAGAGTAATAAAACTTATTTCCTATTCTCTTTCTCTCTCCAGAGCAACTAGAGTTTCTCCATGTGCAATGATACTGGCTTTGATTTATTTGGAAAGGCTTCAGATAAAGAACAGTGATTACTTGGAATCTGTATCCCCATCTGGACTTTTTGTGGTTACGATGGTTTGTATTATCATTTATGTGTGTATATATACGTGTATGTTTGTGTTATGTATAATATTAAGTATACACCTAATGATAAAATTTCTTGCTTTAGTTGGTTGCTTCGAAATTCTTATTTGAAGATGAAGATGACATTGTAACAAATCAGATTTGGTCAGAAGCTCTTAATATAGATGTCAAGGAATTGAATCAACTGGAACAAAAATTCTTATCAGCAATTGTATGTATAATTTAAAACTTTTTCTATTTTCCTCTATATAAATCTATGTATATGTATTTGTATATCTGTTATATCCTAAATATTTTACCCTCTTTATCCTTACTTTAAATGGCATTTCCTTAAATTTTGACTTATATTACTCTACATTCATGTTTACCCTATTCTTCAAAAGGCCATAGCAACATAATATTTTATATAGTTTTCACATGAGATTTGTTAGAATCCATTAGTGAATAGTCTCAAGAGTCTCAATTTCCTACTAGAAATGCAGGTTTCTTATCCTATTATCATTTAATGCTCTTTTCATGTAGGATTATGTCTATATAGCTGAGTAAACATAATTTTTGTTTTATCTTGTTACTGGAGGGTTAGAGTTCTGTCTCAAATGAGAAGCAACTCAACAAGCATGGTAATTTCAGGTTTGTGTTATTGTTGATGGTTTAATAAGCAAATGTGAAAATGGAGACTGGTCTATGATCGATAAATTCTTGCATCTATGACTTTTTTTTATTCTTTAGTGGCTTTTCTTGCCCAACTAAATCATTTTTTTTTTCCTAAAAAAATATCCCTGTTATATAAATTTAAAAGGATAGAATATATGTATATATATACACTTATATTCAGGGTGCATAGTAAGCCCTTTTCTGTACAGCTGTGGGTCATATGCATGTACATCTAATTTTTTAAAAATAAACGTTTTCTCTGATAGTACAAAATTTAAAACTCAATTTTGCAAAAACTACACAATCTCATTTTTTGCACATTCCCCACTCCCTATCATTGTATTAGAAATATATAAATAATTATAAATATTTAAAATGGAAAATTTTAACTCATCCTAAGAACAATAACATAAAACATTCTATTCTCTATGACAAAAATTGACCAAGATATATAAATTCAAAGTTCCCAAAAGTTTAAAGATTCTTTTTCCCTGTTTAATGGTTGGAATGTTCAAGCCCTCTTTTGAAAGACTTTTGTTACCCCTATGTTTCGTGCATCTTACTTGTTTTCTATTTATTTTACTGCCACAATTTTTTTTTCTTGGTTCAGAAATAAAACAGAGAAATTTTATTTTAGTTCTTTGTTTTTAAATTTTTAAAATCAGTATTTGGAATTTATAAAGAATTAAAATAGTTCTATTTTATTTTTACTAAATATTTGTTATGAATATCAGCCTAAACAATCAGGCAATAACAGAATAGGAATGGTACTACCTTAGAATTCAAAAGTCCACAGGTTCAAATTTTGCTGCTCTAGATCATTTTCAGTCAAACATCTTGGGATGTTCATAGCCATTCAGAATCAACTTTAAACTGTTCATTCTTGTATAATTATCCTTTTTGTGTCAAAATTACCACTGAGTTCTAAAGCGAAACAACACAGTAAAATAGCAAAATAAAAAGAAGATTAATACAGTAAATAATAACAAGGGATTATTGGATCAAAATTTATATTTAAAAGTGTTGAAAAAAGGGAATATAGTTTATAATCATAAAAGCAGACAGAATCATATTCTTATTTGATAGTTTGTTTATAAGAATTATTAGTGTTAATTATGGACTTACTAATTTTGTATTGTAATAATTAAATTATAAGTAATTGGATATATTTCGTATTAATTAGCATTTTATTAGAATTGATCACATTTATTTCTTGTTTGTAATGAAGATGTTTTCACCCTTTGTTTAAATAACTAATTTTCTTTTCATCTCATTTTCTCATGTTCTCCTAAAAATAATACCAGGCAAAATTTCTCACTATGAGAGGGAGTATAATTATCTAATAAAAGATTAAAAGAATAGAGAGAGTGAATTACACTTATTAATATGTACAGGGTTTCCACGCACCTGGAAAGTCAGGGAAAATCATGGATTTAGACAATGGATTAATTTTGTCATGGAAAGTCATGATTTTCTGAGTAAAATGAGTAAAAGTCATGGATTCGCCAAGCTACCAATTTAAAAAAAAAAAATCAAAAAATGCCTCTGCAAGTGAATTTCCTTTCTGAACGGAAGCGGCTGCATACTTCTCCCTTTTGTCCATAGCACAGGACTCCAATTCATCTATTTGTACACATGTGACATATTACAGCGCCTTAACTGCGTGGCGAGACAATTCCTATGGGGTGACCAGGAGGTGTTAGTGCTCCGATATGCAGTATCACGTTACACTTCATTTGCTGGTGATTGAGAAGAAAAAAAGTATGCATCGGCCTGTAATATAACAAAGGAGTGGGAGGGAAGGGGATGATATCGGAACGTCTTTGGCCCAGCCGGTGATCGTGTGTATATTTTGTTGTGAGAAGCAAAACCGTTGAAGATACGAGCATAGAAAAACACTCGTTAGGGCAGAATACACTGCACCAAAAGGGTCGAATATTTCTATCGCAGAAATCGTAGAATTAATACAAATTTTATTATAATTAATTTAATTATTTTTGCTCGTATTTTCGAATTAAATATTATGATACCTTATATAGCCCACTTAAAATATAAAGGGAGAAATTTGTCAAGCATGGAAGAACTGGTTTTAGAATTGCAAAGTAGCAGTAACAGTGATTATGTGATACACAATGCCATAACAAATATCAGGTTGCCCAAAGAGCAATGCCCTACCCATTCGGCCGATCGATGGCTAAATGGGTATGGCACTGCTCTTCGGCACGGAAGTTCGTGGGTTTGTAAACCACTGCTGGCATGGATGTTCACAGCCGTTCGAAAATTCATACTTTGGAGGAAAAGAGGAAATCTTTACTGTAAAGAGTTACTAGGAGTTTCAGTAAATAAGAGATTTTTATTTTGAGGCATTAAATTTTAAGATTTATATAGAAATGTTAATAATTATTATTGATTGTGAGGCATTAAATATTTTGGCAAAATCATTGCATTGAATTATTTAATAATATTTTTACTTGTCATTTGGCTAAAGTTACTCAGTTTGGTACTTATGTATTATCCTATTGACCATATTGCCAAATAAAACTTGTTCGCCAAGGAAACTCAAAACAAGCAAGTTTAATAGCTGGGTAAATGTATAAGTATATTTATAGTGAAGTGGGAGCTCCATATAGATAAAGGATGCTGTATGTAGGATGATGGATGAAGAGCCTTAGGTTTTGTTTCGAGACTCACCTCAGGTAAAAAAACAGATGCTGAGTTGATGGAGAGACATTCTTTATTTTTGGAATTCGATCAAATAATTTTCTTCACTTTATACTCTACCAAAACATCGTCCACTTCTGCCATGATCCATTAGTGGGTTAATATATGCGTTGTTTAAACTTTAAAACATTACAGCGATTAATGTGCAGAAAGAAAAATAACCTCAGGCAAGTCGCAGCGAAATAAAAAATAAGGTAGAATGCTTAGGTTAGCCAAAGATCGAGGTGGCTCCCACGGAAACATTTTTCCGATTCAAGAAATGCGTCGGGAAAGGTGTTAAAATTTCATCTCTCTGTGTTACGTCGTCTCTCAAAATTATTAGAACTTCTAGGCTGCGCTCACGCCAAAAGTGCCGAAACACAGCCAACAAGAGGGTTGCCAGGCGCCAAGAAAACCCCACTCTCGGAGGGAGAGCGATGCCTCTCGCGGCTCTGACCAATGAAACGTCGAAACAAGGCGCGCGGAGATCAAAAACTGTTAGAATACTACGCCATATCATTAGCAGGTATGCAGTAGATGTGAAGTTCCTCGAAAAAAAAAACACTCGTAATGCCAGAGGCTGACTCGTTTATTAAAAAATAACATTAAGAATTACACTACTTGATAGCAGCTTGCTATCTACAAACAAACGGTTTACAGGACTGACATCCCTTACATGGCAGCACAAGAAAAACAACATCCTCACTGCTTGCATTTGCCGGCGGCTTAAATATAATCTTCTCTTGCTCATCTACATAATAGCCACGTGCTATCGGCAGTTTTAAAATGCCGCCCGGTGAAGTGAATTATAAGAATTATCTCCACTGGTTTGACGTCACTAATTAATCTATACCGGGAGCGATTTCTTAACCGGAGGGGAAAAACACCTTCCAGGTTTACAGTATGACATCAATCGGCCCCCTTTTTCCCTCCGGTAACTTACAACACTTCACACTGAACTCGAGGCAAAAAAAAATACATGCTTTGTATAAACACAGTTATATAAAGAAATTGTCATAAAAAGTATATAAAAATATAGTCATACATATACAATGCTCAAAAGCATTTCATATTACATTCAAGAGTTCATATCGAAGAGGGTTGACAAAAAAAATTTTTTTTTTTTTTTTTATGCAAAGGTAAACACTTTTACCCTAAATAAAAAAATCAACTTACCTAAGTTTGAGAATTTTATGTCTCAAAAACCTCCGAACAAAAATTTTTCATTTGCTCTTTAGTCACTGGCTTTGTAAGGTTATCGGCAAGATTAGATTTACTTTTAACAAATTTTAACTCAAAACTTTTAGCGTAAATTAAATTCCTTAAAAAATGGTACTTTATATCTATATGTTTAGTTCTGTAGTTTTCTATGGGTGACTTTGAGAACTCAATAGCGGCTTGATTGTCACAAAATATAACACAATGGCTCAAACTTAATTTTAGTATTTTATTATCAAAAATATTTTTCAACCATATTAACTCCTTTGCTGCTTCAGCTAACGACACGTATTCTGCTTCCATAGTTGATAGGCTAACTGACTTTTGTTTAAATGTCCGCCATGATATAGGCACCTTATCAAAATAAATTATAAAACCACCTATGGATACGCGGTCGTCCCGATTTGCAGCGAAATCCGAATCTGCAAAGCATGTTAGCATAGGGGATGTAACTCTTGATAAACTCAATTTCAAGTTACTAGTACCTTTTAAATAGCCTAACACTTTCAACAAACAATGCCAGTGTCTATGTCCAGGATTAGCTTGGAACTGTGCTAAAATATTTATTGCGTATATAATGTCAGGCCTTGTACGGTGAGCAATAAATGCTAAAGAACCTAACAAATTTCGGTAAGGTATGTTAGCCATTTCATTTAATTCCTGGCTCGTTTTGGGTTCATCAAGCTTAGATAACACGCTACCCTTTGCCATTGGCAATGAACTAATAGGAAAATTGTATTTCTCGTACAACTGGCATACTCTTTCAATGTAGCTTTGCTGATGCAAAAACAATTTTCCTCCTTGTTCGATAAACTCAATTCCTAACAATCTACGAGTTCTACCTAAAACTTTTAAATCAAGTTTATTCTTTAACAAAAATATAATCTCTTCTATATCTGTTTCAGTTTTACCAAAAATTACAATGTCGTCAACATACAAAAGTAAAATTATATTATCTTGCAAAGAATAAACACAATTACACCATGACAACCTTTCAAATTTTAAATTTAGTAAAAGTTCATCTATTTCAAAGTACCAAAGTCTACTGCTTTGATGTAAACCATAAATAGCCCTTGTTAACATACACACTTGATTGTCATTTACTTCATAACCTCTCGGCTGTTTCATATATACAACTTTATCAATATCAGCATACAAGAAAGCATTGTTTATGTCTAATTGCACATGGCACCATTTAAATAAACAAACAAAAATTGTAAAGAACAACCTTATTAACGAAAAATTTACGACAGGACTAAACACTTCCTCGTAAGAATCGCCTTTAACTTGGCAAAACCCTTGGGCTACCAACCTTGCTTTATATCGCACCGGTTCCATTTTATCGTTTATACCGAATACTATACACCCATCTACATCCGAGAACTTTTGCATTCTGAGGCGGGTTAACTAATTCCCAGACCTTGCGATCTTGCATAACTTTAATTTCGTTATCCATCGCGGTTTTCCATTGCGATGCTTCAGATGATTTTAAAGCTGCATTATAACTTTTAGGTATTTTTACTTCCGTTAAATGAGCTTCGGGATTACTTGTACTAGTCAACTCTGATACTTTTCCAGATTGGGAATTTTTACCTCTAAAATCGAACATGGTCTCATCTAAAGCTATTTTGTTTTGATTGCAATACTTTGTAACATCATTTATTGAACGGAGTCTTGTGTTGGTTCCCTCAATTCTGTAATAAATGTCAGTACGCCAACCACCTTTACGCGGAACGGCGTCTCTAATCCAGGGAATTTGATTACAAGGTGTTAAAAGTTCAGTGTCAGATTCTACCTCGGGTTTTTCGGATACTGAAGATTCGGATCGAACTTTCGGTTGCATATCCGATGGTAAACGATCGTCGTCGTCATCCGATCTATTAAGCTCAAAAAAATTAAAATTAGTGTATTTCCGTTCGGGACCCAGTACCGCTTCCACCCCATTTTTAGATTCATCAAATCTAACATTCGCTGTTTCTACAACCTTTTGTTCGTTTTCTAGCCAGATACGATAACCTCTCGTTTTTAGTGCATAACCTAACATAATCCCTGGGGTTGCTTTCATGTCAAGTTTCCTGCGTTTCTGTTTTGGTACATTCACATAAGCTAAACATCCAAAAATTTTGAGATGCGATACTGAAGGTTTCCTTTTCGAATACAGTTCAAAAGGGGTTTTCGTGAAACCTTTATGACACACCCTATTCCAAACATATGTATAGCAAAGTAACGCTTCATCCCAAAAACTTTTTGGTATACCACTATATTTTATTAGGGACCTAACTCCATCTAAAGCTGTTAAATTATAACGTTCACTAGTGCCGTTCTGCTCAGGAGTAAACGTATTAGTTCGTTCATGTCTGATCCCCTGGTTTTCTAAAAATTTACTCATATCTGCATTGCAGAACTCTAGCCCGTTATCGGTTCGAACAGATAGTATTTTCTTGCCTAAAAATCTTTCCGCTCTAGCTTGGTATCTCTTAAAACAATTAAACACATCAGTTTTACTTCGAATGGGGAATACCGTAACCCTCTTAGAATAATCATCGGTAATCGATAAAAAATATCTACAACCACTCTGGGAAACAACCTGCAAAGGCCCACATATATCCATATGTATTAGCTCTAAAGGTCCTTTAGATCTAACATGGCCTAATGGTTTAAAAGATATCCGCTTTGCTTTAGCTGTTTTACATATTGTGCAATGTTCTTCTAACCTTTTTAACCTCGGTAAGCCCCTTACACTTTGATGTTTACTAATATTTAACAAATAATCTTGATTTATATGGCAGAATCTGTTATGCCATAATACTTCATTATTTTCATGGCTTATTCCCGACATATTACTAGTTTCTTGCAACATACTACTTATCTCGTTATTTTTTACTAAGTATTTTGTAGGTTTTAAAAAATATAAATTATGTTTTCTGTTAGCAGTAAACATCTCTGACCAATTTGATCTATAAACTTTTATCTTTCCCTTTGAACCTACAAAATGTGCACCTTCCTTTTCAAGTTTAGATCCAGACAACAAATTGCGTCTTAATTTAGGGTTATACATTACATCTTTTAGTATAACTATGGATTGAGACTTTCCTGATTTAACTACAAATTTAATTGTACCTATCCCTTCAATCGGACTATTATCCGATCCCGCGGCTAATGCCATTTGCACGTTACTTACTGGCCTAAAGGTACAAAACAAATTTCTGTTATTACTAAAGTGTGATGTCGCTGCAGTATCTACAACCCAAATAGTACAGTCTGTAAAAGTATCCGAACTGCTTGAATTTGCCTCAATTTCCACTAAATTTCCCCAGCTTTTCTTAAGTTTCCCCCGACTCCTATGGGAAGTAGCTTTAGTCCTATCTTTACAATGTTTTATAAGATGACCAAATTGTTTACATTTAAAACAGGGTCCAATTGCCTTATCTTTAGTAGAAATTTTATCAGACTGGTCTACTACAACTTCCTCTTTAAGCGATTTAAAGTTTTTACCTGGACTGTTGCTGTAACCTTGGTTTGATTCAGTCGTCCTGCTCAGGAAAGCTATTTGGTCCCTTCGGAAATCCCGTTCCATCAGTTGCAGTCTGTTCTGCTCCAGTATTAATTCGGCCTCAATTTTATCTGGATGAAATTCCTCGTCACTCCAACGATAAATCTGTTGCACTGCTGGTTGATACTCCTGTGGCAAAGAACGTATTAGCTGAAAACCTACATAGAGTGGTTGAAGCTCATGTCCAGCTGCTTTAAGACGACCAGCCGCTTCCTTCACCCTACTTATAAAAAGCCCGACATCTTCATTCGGCTCGAATCTCATCATAAAAAATTCGTCTAATAGGCGAACTACCTGGGCACGAGTTCTTGGCTCAAAGTGATCTGTCAAAATCTTCCATGCTTCTCTGCCATCAGTTGTACCGGATAATAAACTTCTTAAATCAGGTCGAAGTCCTTGATAAATAAAGGTGAAAGCTCTATCCTTCCTCATCTGCCAGTCGCTTACCTCTCGCCATGTTGCTCCTTCTGTGGCTGGCCCGGTTTCGCTTGTAGAGGACTTGCCTGCTGTTTTTCCATCTGTGACTCCTTTCTTAATTATTGGACTCTCGGTGCCCTCGATGAATCTCCAACACCCCCAATGCATCAGGAGAACTTTCATGTCAGTTTTCCACACCGACCAATTTGTAGGGGTAAGTATGGGGATTTGAGCACACTCCATTTTGCTCACGGCCCCCGTCACAGCACTACTGCAGAAAACTGTCTATCTCGTTATTTCCAGAACTCAGTCCTTTCAAACTTCACTGGGCGTCAAACTCAGGCCCATAACCATTGTTAGAATACTACGCCATATCATTAGCAGGTATGCAGTAGATGTGAAGTTCCTCGAAAAAAAAAACACTCGTAATGCCAGAGGCTGACTCGTTTATTAAAAATAACATTAAGAATTACACTACTTGATAGCAGCTTGCTATCTACAAACAAACGGTTTACAGGACTGACATCCCTTACATGGCAGCACAAGAAAAACAACATCCTCACTGCTTGCATTTGCCGGCGGCTTAAATATAATCTTCTCTTGCTCATCTACATAATAGCCACGTGCTATCGGCAGTTTTAAAATGCCGCCCGGTGAAGTGAATTATAAGAATTATCTCCACTGGTTTGACGTCACTAATTAATCTATACCGGGAGCGATTTCTTAACCGGAGGGGAAAAACACCTTCCAGGTTTACAGTATGACATCAAAAACCCAATCGCAGAGAAGCGCAACTCCTGTAATGAAAATTCGCCAACAACGATGCGGTATCTTATCGCAATCCGAAAGCAACGTCTGCACTACTGTCAGAATATGATCTGATGGGCGCAAAATTATGGACGAAAGGCCTGAGGTCGACGGATGCAGGTGGCCAGAATTGGACGCTGGGTCCGAAACATAATCCCAGATCGGGGGCGGCTCTGTTTGAAAAAGACAGGCTGCATTCGTGAGAAAAACTAAAGCTGCACCTGCAAGGGGCCATATGCGAAAAAAAGGCGCAAAATGTAGTTTAAAATATATCTACCCCACGAGGGAAATATGTAATGAAGGGACATGAAAAATCTTCATTACTTTATTATTCTGGTTTTTTCTTAAATTATTGATTAAATTTTTATTAATAAAATAATAATTATTATTTAATAAAGATTAGTTAAGATTTTTGTACAAAATGTAAGTTTATCTTTAGGGCTATTGTATATAAACATTATAGGGTTATCGTGTTTGGCTATTATTCACCCAAGTATCCTGAATTCAAATTGCAAGTTTTTTATTGCATTCAGAAAATTGCTATATGATTAAAGTAAGATATGTAGGTACTACAACAATTTATACATATATATATATATATATATATATGAGTTTTTAAACATTTATAAAGAATTTTTATCATAAATTCTTGTAATTTCTCTAAAAGCATACATTTTATTTGTATGTACATCAGAAGTTTTATTCATATATACTTTAACAAAATATTTTTAAAGTCGTGGAAAATGATCTGCTAAAATCAGGGAAAGTCATGGATTTGAAAAGTTTTATTTGGGGGATACCCTGTATGTACACACACACACACACACACACACACACACACATATATATATATATATATATATTCTTTATTCTCTTTATGTCATATGGTGCATGTGATCAATAGCATATTCCTCTATCCCCACTAGTATGGAGCAGCAGTCTTGGCTTTCCCCCACTTCTGCTACCCAAGAGAACTTTGTTCATTGATGATCATCTGTCACCAAGTGTATTTAGGTCAACCTCTTTTCCTTTTCCCATTAGAAGCCCAAATTAGGGATATTTCTATTGGGTCTGATGTGTGTGTGTACATATTATATAGATTTATTTTTATTATTTAGAATGAACATAATCCCTCTAAATTTATATTAATTTAAAATAAATCCTCAATATTCCTATCTTTCTGTTTTTCAAGAAATATCTTTCTCATTTTTAAATTTTTTATTCATATTTTGACAACTTTTGGGTCTGAATATCCCTTTTACAGCAAAATAGGAAGGAAGGGATTAAGAACTTATTTTACTAAAAAAAAACACAGTGTATATCTACTTTATTATAAATTCACCCCCTTCATTCCCCTTCCGTACATAATCAGGAAACAATCTGTGGAATAATTTAATTGTAACTTAGACTGCTCCTTAATTTGTGGTTTACTAATATTTGTTCTTGATTGTATTGATATTTTGATCCTTTAATTAGTTTTTCTACAAAAGCTTTTAATCTTAAAATGAAGCTATATTTTTTTAAAAAACATCTTTTTTGTCATTTATTTTAGGATTGGAGAGTATATGTAGATTCTTCTGAATACTATCAATATTTATCAGGTATTGAAAAAATGTAAGTGTTATATTTCATCAATTTTTCTTATATTTTTAATTTTCTAATGAAAGGTATCACTTTTAATTGATTTTAATATATTGGAGTTATGTTTTATTATGTTAATAATATGAAATAAGAGAAATCTATATGGCTATTAATTTGAAAATATACTCAATTGGTTATTCACAAACTTTAAAATATATTTATTTTAATACTGAAAGATTAACTGAGATTCCTTTGCTTTTTCTAATAAACTACTTAAATATAATTTTGTGTATTAAATCTGAAAGATGGGTTGAAGTTTTTAAAAAATTGTTACTAGTGTGCATACTTAATATAACAAATTTTCTTTTTGTAAATGTTAATTTTTTTGTAATACAAGTGTTTTAGCTAGTGCTTAAAATTTTTATAAAATAACTTTTGTTAGTTTAGTTTTTTAATGGTAATTACTGGCAAAGCGGTATTTTTTATGTAAAAATGAGCATGAAGTAACTTAAGTGTTCATTTTTATCAAAAATAATGTTAATGTTAAAAAAATTGTATAAGTAATATGATGCTACTTATTGGAATGAATTATTGATAACTTTCTTGTGAATTGATCTAGGATTGCTGTCAAACAGTCATCTTTTCGTGGCTGGCTGTCTTACAGTGATATCTGTTCAATACTTCAAGATATCGACATCAGAAATACTTTAGTATTCTATATGGAGAGGATACTTATGGTAGTACATTTTAGTATATCTACATGTTTTATTTTTGAATCTGATATATTACATTTTAATAATCAAGTTGGAAGTGAAATTTATTGTATCTATAACCTTTTCAGATTTCTGCTCTCTCGGCTCTCAGCTATACTGTTACAGTTTTATCTCTCTATGCAGTTGGACTTGCTCTTCGAAGTACATACAGTACAAATAATCTAACTTTGAAAGATGACCTTCATGTACAAAATGATGTTGAATTGCAGAGTTCTTTCACAGACATCACAAGTGTTGGACTTCAATCAGGGTCAACAATGTTTGTTGATGAATCATCAGATCTAAAGGTTGTTGTGAGCACAGCTAGTTCATATGAATTCAGTGATTTCAGCTACATTCTCCAAAATCCTGAAAATTTCTCACACAATATCAAGAGACATGATGCCATTACTTATTATGGGGTTCCTTCCATTGCTTCACAAAAAGTAGAGTCCAAGTTTAATTTCTTTATTGACATAAATTCCTTCCATAATGTTCTCAATCATACCCTTCATAGACTGCACTTGTCACCTTTCAGCTTTAAAAACACTTGCATACCTGTGTCAGTCAAGTAGTGTATTTGAAAATAACTGGTTTGTATTTACAAATTTCCTCTGGTGGGTTTAAGTGCTATTTCTTTTATCTTTCAAATTATTTTGCTAAATTATTAGTACTTGCATAGAAAACATTTTGGTTAAAAATTGTATATAGAAAATATAGTACTGTTTTCCAAATTTGCTTAGGCTAAATACAAGTTGAAGGATTTGTTATGTTTATATAACTGTACATATGAGTTGCAGGATTTGAATATTCTAGGTCAATATATTTTATAGAACCTTGTTAAGTAAATGCTTTGGAAGATAATGGTTCACCAAGGGTATGATGTGTATGCTATTATTCACTAGTTCATGACTGCTGCATAAATATGAATTTGAACTGCAGAAATATTAGGTTTTCTTTTTTAATAATTACTGGACAAATTAGTAAAACTGTTGTAAAAAAATTGTAATATACATTTTAAAAAGTTGACTTAGGAAGAATTCTGAAAAATATGTACATCTATAGTGACAAATTCTTATGGCCTTATGACTCATCATTAGTGACAAGTTCAATTGTATATTCCGTAACTTCTCCCATCTTTTCTAACTCAAAGTTTCAAGAAGTGATAAAGATACTTATCTTTCATGCATGGTAGTCATTATTAAAGTTGCATATTTAGCCTGAATTTCGAAGGAGATATTCTCAGCTCAATTTTTTTTTTTAATCCAAAATGAGATGCATATTTTATTACATTGCTATTAATACTGAATGTAGAAGTGGTGGAAAGCTCCATTAGTGTCATGAATTTAGTTTGGAAGGATTATCTGTAAATTCAGTGTTACAGCTTAAAAAAGGTATTTTGGGTACATGATATGCATTAAATTGTTTCATAAAAATCTTATATTTTTTCTTTATCTTACTTCTTTTACCGTAAATTGTTTTTTTATGTATATTTTAACCCTTTGTATCACTGTGTTGTAGATCTGCTACATACTCCAAAACTGGTGTCATTAATAGAGTGGATGTTAATCCTTTGTGCTCCACTGCTGAGTCTGCCTTACCATCATCTTTCTTTTGTATCAAGTACAACATCAAGTATGGTTCCAAATGTTTTTAAAATTTAAGAATTCCTGTCCGTGCTTGTTTAGCTCAAATAAAATTGCTAGGTTGGCAATAAAATAAAAAAAGAACCTCGAGCATTCATTTGAACTAGATGTCTAGGAATGAGATAAATTAATTTGGAATACAGAGTGTTATAAGATGGTTTTGATGCTATACTGAAACACTTCATTTAGCACAAATTGCTAATAGAATCCATACCAAATGACAATACTAAATATAATTTTCATATCAAAGTTTATTTCATCACTTTCTCAGATGAACATGATAATTACTGAAATTAAATTAGATCTGTTAAATTTAAAAATAATTAGTATAAAAATACCAGAAGTAAACTTTTTACAATTGTACAATTTTCAGTTTTTGTAAGGTTTTTTTTTTATTATTATAGAGAATATTATTCCGATAAAATTTCATTTTTATGGTTTATTTTTTTAACGATTTACATTATTAAAATAATGTATCCTAATATTTCTGAAAGTATGTTTTTAATTTGAGATTGTTGAGATACAAAGGGTTAATTCCTTTAATATCTGATGTTTTACAATTAAAAAAAATAATACAATTACTATATTATTGATATCTAAAATATAAAAAGTGCTGTCAGGAAACAACTAAAATTCTTAATTTGAGATTCTGAATGTAAGATTAGGTTACTTGTACTGCTGAGTATAATGAAAAAATAATGAGTTTTCTGTGATAGTGTAGATTTTGTTGAAAAGTTATAATCATATAATTACTTATGTCAATTTTTTTTTTTTTTTTTTTTTTATCTTTGCTGTTATCATTTGTTTATCATTACTTGCCCAATTTTATACCACTATACTATCAAACCCATCCTGTAATATATATATATATATATATATATATATATATATATATATATATATATATATATATATATATACTCATAATATCCTTATTTAACAAATTTTAGTGGTATGACTAGAAGCTGCTACAATATGTGTGTCAAACTATCACTTCCATTAGTAACCGTTCATAGTGTTTGGGGAATTAAAAACTTTTGTATTCTTTTACAATCTTGTGTGAAATGGGTGTAATTTAATTATCTCTACCTATTCTAAAAAAAAAAAAAAAGTAATTTTTGCCACTGTTTACAATGTGTTACAAATTTTTACACAGTAAGAATGCATTGGTTTATAAGTATCTAATGATAGCTGATAGAATTCAAAATGCTCCTGGCAATGGCCGTATGGTAGTGTGCTGTTCTTCAGTAGGGGAGTATTGAAGAACAGCACACAGTTCCATGTGTTTGAATCCTGCTGCTGGCATGGAACTTCAAAGCCATTCAGAATCTGCTTCTAAGCAGTAGGTCCTGGTCTTATTAACTGTTATGTAGCAAAAAAGTAGGCTATAGTGCTCCAAACTGAACAATTCAAAATGCTGTAGATGTTTATCATTATTTATTAGGTGCATCATTTATTGGCAGGAGGAAATTTTGAATGAAGTATTGATTATGTGTTTAATACCATTCAATATGTTATTAAAAACATAATCAATACTTCATTCAAAATTTCCTCCTGCCTATTATTTTAAACACTCCTTTGGTCTGTGAGTTTCTTGCCATCCAGACTAATTCTGACATCAAGATCCATTGGAGCCTATTCTGAATTTATTCCTGGGGGAATAATTCTACAATCACCTATCATGCAGCATTGACCCACTGGTATAATATAAAGAGTATCAGCTGCTGGAGTAGTCTTCAATATTTGCTATCTATCCCTGCTGAAAACTTGGAAGGCCTTTCAGCTACATTAGGTCCTGGATTAGTTCATGAACGTTATTAAAGATAGGAAAATCAACATAACTGATTTGAGCTAAATATTTTTATTGGTTCACAGATATCTTATATTAGGTAAAACATCTTTATTTTAAGAAAGAAGTATAATATTAATGTTATTGAGCTGTGTAATATTTTGTGGCATATCCTTATATGTATATATGTTACTTAATTGCTCTTTTCCTTTAACCCTTTATCTACTGCATTATGAACTACTGAAAATTCCTTCATAAATATATTTTTTCTAGCTGCCATATTGCTAATTAAAGGATATACAAGAAAACAAATCTCCCGGTGCGAAATTTAATTTGTTAGAACTAATTAATTAAAGTGGTACTTAAAAGTACCGTCAGTACACTATGTATAAATTTCCTCATAATAAAAAAAAATACGGATGATATTCGTAATGAAATTTAACCTCTTAAAAATGTTAAATAACCAAAAAACACTCATAAGAAAACAAAGAAATTATCAAACTGACATAATTTTATTTTATACATAATAATGGTAGAAATTCACATTTGATGATAATCATAAAAACAATTTTTTTTTCATTTACGCACAAAAATATATTACAAGTTGAGCATTTTGAATGTGGTTTTGATTGAATATTTTTGAGTGCACAAAATTCACACCATCTTCGATTCGACATGAATGTTGGCCAATGGCATCGTCAATTTTCTAACCGAACATCATTAGAAACAGACAAATTTCCTTTTCTTCTCTGTTTTGCACAAAAAATTTGCTCATATCCACTAGATTTAGGTCTCCCTTTTCGTTTTTGTTGTGGCTTTGATTTTGTTAGTAATCCTTTGGTAATGCAGTGCTTATATTTGAGGGATGACATTTTCTCACGATGCACTTCCACATATGCAATATATGAATTTACATATACCATTTCTATCATAGCAAAAGAAAAGCCTGTGCCACCATTTTTTCGATTCCTGTCCCTAACATAAATAGCACGTAACATGACGGCTTTATCAATTCCCCCCATGTGTCCATTGTAGTCTTTTACAACAGTGGGTACGGTAACGTCAATTTTGGTACCATCTTTGAGTGTCCTTTGGACTTTACAAGTGTCGTTTCCATGATAATTCGAAAGAAAGTGTACGGATCGATTGTCCTTCCATTTGAAGAAGGATATTTCTTCATCAGATATTTGATAATCTATGTCCCCTCGTTTCATTTTTTTTATCATCAATAAGTTATGGTAACCCAAGTCTATCAGGACGAATGGTGCCGACTGCATATATATTTTTCGTTTTTAAATACTCAAATAGTGGCACGGAAGAGAAAAAATTGTCCATGATGATGGACTATGCTCCTGATTTTCTTTATCACTGCACCCAGGGTCTTCTTCCGTTACCGACTGAACATCTTCAGAATCTGACGAAAACTTCTGTGATATATTGTCTGAAAATATTTCATCAGATGAATCATCAGTGATATCACTATTTTCTGATGGGAGGTCATTCAACATATCCAAAGCCTCCTGAATGGTGAGACCTTTCTTTCAGGGCATTCTAAAAAAAAGAAAAGAATTTTTTACTATTGCTTGAAAACTTTTTATGTGGAGTACATTACATTTATCCACACACACACACACAAATAATGCTCTTGACAGTGTTAGTAAAAAAATAAATTTAAGAAAATCTATAATTGAAATCTATAAAAAAATACAAATCCAGACATAAGAAAAACATATTGGTACACTACACTTTCATAATTACATTATAACAGAAATACTATAGATAATTACATGGACAAAATGAAAACAAGTTTTTTCTCCAACACTACGTGTACTGGCATACTTATAAGTACCACCGAATAATTCTACCGTTAATCACGTTACATAATCTGTTATCTTATAATGATTGGGCAAATAGTATTCTAAGACATTACAGAATGAATTTTAAAAAATGCAACACTTACCTTTGGTTTGATATTATATATTTATAGCAAAGAAAAGATAAGAGCGGCAATCCGTACAAAATGACAGCAAAAGAACACAATGTCCGTTTGTAAATAGCTTTCTTCCTCGCAAAATTCAACAGCCTAGAGCAACTACTGCCATCTATCATGAAAAAGAAGAGTTAAAAGATTGTTTCTAAAACGTACCATCAGAATATAAGTAATGGTGGTTGTGCTATAAAGTTTTAAAGTGATTGGTACTTATAAGTACCGTCAGTAGATAAAGGGTTAACCAGATATTTAAATCAAAGTAAATAAATGTTATATATTAGTGATAATTTATACTCGTATTGTCTAAAAGCCTGTTCATGAATATTGTGTTGGTTTATTTCATGACTTTCAAGACAAAGAAAGTTGTTTTTTAAATATCCTTCCAAAATAAATTCTTTTTCTATCTTTACTATATAACTGAAGGGTGCCAAAACTTAATTAGTTGATATATCTTTTATATTATGAATAACTTCCATAGCCAGTAATTAATATTTATTGTCATTGTTGTACTTTTATCAATTAATGGATTTAATTTGTGATTAGGAAATTTGAAATTGATACTCAATTATTTTGGTTATTTAGCACACCATGATAAAAATCCATATTTTTTTCCTTTTCCTGTAATGGCAGTTTTTTTCCACTTTCAAAAATAAATAAGTAAAAACCTTTTACATTTCAAAAGCAAGATTCTTTATTGATCTTCAGCATTTTGTCATAATGTGAAAGAGATTGTTGTAAAGTACTTTAACTTTTTGTTTGTGTTATATTATAGTTTATTTTATTACAATGTTTTATGTATTAGATTTAAAATTGTACTGAAAGTTATGTGTTGAATCTATTTACTCTAACCTACCTGTAAATACTATTTCATTAACTTAATGCCAAAGGGACTTGTTAAATCTCACCAATTTAGTTTATTTTGGTGGGTTGGTTGGGTGAGAACAATTCAGTTTTTCATTATACAATGCTAATTTTGATCAGTGTAACTGCTAGATACATTGATGACAACAATCTAATTCATATACATGGATTCCAGTACCAAAAGATAGCATTCTACTTTTGCAGTTAAGATTGAACCATTATAATTTGAGACCTGTAAAAGAACAGTATTTTCGAAAATGTTGTTTTTTTACAGGATTTGTTTTGTTGTCATGTAGCATATTGATCTCAAAGAACAGTTTAGAGTGTGATATTATTGCAAATAAAAATGTTACATTTTTTTCTATCATTCAGTAATTTCTGAATAGAGTTAAACTACTTAAAAGTAATTTGAAATTTGTTCTTGTTTAATTGTTATTATCTAATTGTTTTACTTGTAAATTTCACTTAACTTGCAAGGTTTTTTTACAACATATCTAATAATCTCCTTAAAATTTAATATATGAAAATTGTGATAACTGTCTTTTTTGTAAACTCAATTGTTCATGGTTTCTGTCTACAACTGTCTAAAGAAATTCTCTGTAAAAATGACTTTATATTACTTTAAGTTAGTGTTGTGCATACCTGCCTACTTTTATGCATTTCAAAGGCTCTTTATGCTTTGTCTTTTTTACAGAATTTTGACTATTTACTACATTTCATATTTTCCTTACAACTTACCCTCAATTTTCTAAAAGATATTTTTAGCAGGTTTTAAGCTAGGACTATGTAATTAGAGCAAAGAAAAAATAGCTACTACTGCTTGGATTTTTTTTCAACATTAGAGTAGCATATCAGTAATTAATTTGTTAAATTTGATGTTTCTTTAATTGTAAGTATTCTTTTATCACTTAAAATGGTGTAAAAATAAGTCTTGTATTTCTGCTGTAAATTTTAAACTGTAGTTTTTTGTCTTATTTTGATATCTTAAAAGTTTTTACAAGGGTGTTTGTACTCCAGCGAAACTCTGGAATTCCAGGTGGTGTTCCACACTAATAATTGCCAGATTTCCAGAAAAATAAAATTTCTAATATTCCTTTCTGTCTTTGTTGAAAGTAAATCAAAAAATGCAGTACATTCTCTGTAAATCTCAAATAATCCCCTAATTGCTGAAACAATCTACCAAATCATAATATAACAGGTTGAAGTTTGGTAAACAACTTTGACAGCTCACTGCAGGAAGGTAGGCAAAAAGACAAGGACCATTTAAAATTTTGAGGGGTCAAAATGCTTAGGGACAACAACCATGTAGCCTTAGGTACTATGTAACAACAGTTAAAGATTATAACTTTAAAGGGGATGTCAGTTCCATTGAAAGTGAGCAGACTACACACAATAATGCTCAAGAGGCAATACCTCATTAGTTAATCGAAAGAAATTGAATGCTTGCCTTTATTTAAAGAAATAATTTTTAAGAAAATCTGCTTTAACTCAATTTTTTTTAAAGTAAAACTTTTAAATGTATTTAGCATATTTTCACATCTATAAATATTTTATTTTATAATTTTTGTAAAAGGGATTTAATTCTTCAAATATTGTACACTAATGCTTGTTTTTACTCCCAGTTGGTTAGTAAGTTGGCAAAAATTTCTAGGGTTTTCTGGCCCACAAACACCCCTGTTTTTAAATATATGGATATTGTGAAATCTGTTAGTACTCAAAAGAAAGCTATTTAATTTGATCAAAATCTATTTTTATTCATTTATGAAGTTTAAAAATGTAGTTATTACTCTGAAATATTTTACTGTAAAAGAGTTATGTATGAATTGATGTAAATAATTGGAGAAAGTATTGCTCATGTTCTTTTTTTTATCAGGCTGGCAGGTATGTGTTGTTTACATGTTACTCTAAATAGTATCTTGAAAAACATGTCCTTATTTCAAGTAATGTTCATATTAAATTAATAATTAGTTCCAAAAACAGTGCTTCCTGATTATGCACCACATCCTTTAAAACAGTTTTTGAACCTCTGGAGTGTAGATTTGCATGAGATAATTTTGGTGTTGTGATACAAAGAATTTTTTCTACTAAACTTTGTAACTATCCCTTCTATCAGAGTGTTTTCATATGCTGACCATGTGACTTAACAAAAGGATGTATTTTATAAAACTTTATGTAACTGTTTTTGTCACCTAGCCATTCTTTGTCTAAGCTTTTATGTATCTGTGCAAATTGAGTCCTATCATGAACAGTAAGATTTGTGTAAATTCTTCCATAATCATCATAACATTTTTAAAACAACTTTCAAATGCATTCTTATACAAAATAGTGTATATATGTATGGAAGCTGTTAAAAAGCCTAGATAAAAACCACTTTGTTAACCAAATCTGATCAATTGATATGTGATCTGGCACAGTTGATTTAAACTACTGCTTCAAGGATATAATGAGGTACACAATGGTAAGGTGGTCAGATTCAATGATCATTAACCCTTAACTGCTGTATTTTGTTTTAAAGTAGTACTACTGCATTATTTAAGATTACTTAAAAACTGGATGTCATGGTTTTCAATCTCTATTTTAGAGTTGTCAAACTGTCTTTATATCAAGGGTCAGAATAACTGTTGAAAATAAATTAAGGGGCTGGACTAATAAATTTTTTAAATGTTTGGCTTTATCATAAAGTTTAAAACTTACACAAAAATTAAATTAAGACTAATCAACGTTGTTTCTGCCATTAAAGCCAGGGATCTTATATTTCTTTGGTAGCATGAGTCTTACATATCTGGAGAAAACACAGGATTGAGGCCCAGACTTATATCTGCCATCTCTCTAAATTTCCTGCCTTCTCTTTTGTTCAGCCAGAAAACTGTTTAGAAGTTGCAGCACCACATATTCTCTCAGTTGTGGCCTAACTCTGAGCCTGTGTGGTCACTTTGAACATTCTAGTATTACTCCAGATTCTTACCTCCCGGTCCCATCTCTTATGTGGTTGCTTGGTCAACAGAGATCTGCCTAGTACTTTCGATCTGCTAACCACAGCCATGACATGCGGGCCCAGATTAGTGGATGGATATCTGGAGAAAACTAAACAACTTTTAATGGGACATTTAAATATACATTGGTGAGCACAGAACAAAGAGAACTTTGTTTTGTAAATATTCATCAGATAAGATACTTTTGAGACATGAGGTTCCACACATCTACAGTTAATGTTTTTGTCTTTACTGCCTATGTGAAGAACATATGCTATGAATCCATGCATTGCTTCAGCCCAAAAAAATACTCAGGCTCTATTACATTACTAGAAGGTCTGCATTTGGTCTGCAGTTTGCTAGTTTCACATCCCTGCTCTATTTTAATGGATTATGTTCGCTGATGGTAAAGAATTTTTTTGCTTGAAATTGTCTCATTCCTCTGGTTTTTAGTGTGCTGAATTGAAATATGATTAAGAAAGTTGTAATACCCTCTTTGTTTTCTTTTTCTTCATATAAAATTAGGTCTAATGGAATAGTTTATGAAAGTCCTATCCAAAGTTGAACAATATTTCAAGCAAAATTAAAATAAACTGTATTTGTTTACATCCTATAAAGGATGTTTAATTCTAGATTTAAATTAGATGTATGAAGGTAGCTTGGATATTCAGATATGCTGTTTCCAATTTCTAGACTAATAAAAAGGGCCCACATCATACCTCTGTACTAACTAACATGCATTTTAAATGTTTGTAAAAGCATGTCAAAAATGTTTTTTAAACAAGTTAGGATGTTTAATAAGCCTAAACATTTATTTCGTAAAGAGTCACCCTGTATTTTTTGTCTAACAGCTTTACATTGTTTCTTGGGTGCACTGCAGTCTATATTATTTTTACATAAAAGTTAATGAGACTGCATTAAAGCCAATTCCAAACAACTACAAACATCTGTGGTAGCACTGAGATTTGAATTTCCAGATTTGATTACTACTATTTGATAGTTATCCAGCGAGACAGTTTAGATGTGGACAGGAGCAAGCTAATTTTATCAAGTTATGAAAGTAATGGAATATTAATATTATATGGGTATCTACTGGTATTCATATCATTAAGTTCAGCAATTCCTGAGAGACATGGCATAATGAGGGGTTTATCATAACCCTATGAGGATTGCTGTATTAATTTTTAGATATGAGTAGACAGTTTAGGATGGAAAACTGTCCCCCTCCCCTATGAAAAATTTCTCACTAAACCCTTGCTCAAAGGTAAAGGGTAAGGAGATTTAATGAGAGGAGAGGAAGGTAATATAAGCTAATAATCATAGAGCAAGTGTGTTATATTTAAGACAGGAAAATAAATCTAAGTTTTTGCAGAGTCTTAGAATATCATTGTCATCATCATTACACTTTTTAAAATAAACATTTATCTCTAAGTTTATACTAAAGAACTCAACCGAAACAGCATTAAAATCAGTATGCTTTGTTCATGTAGTTTTAATTTGTTTTTCATTTCTATGCTATGTCTATAATTTTCTGGATTATAATAAGGTCACATTGGAATGAATTTGTAAGTTACAAGAATGAAAAATAACTCAGGTCATTTTATAGATTTAATACCAAAAATATAAAATTCAGCTATTAATGTTATATAAAGTTAATTATCATAGGTTTGTGTTATTCTCGCATGTACTTTTCTATTGTGATTAACATAAAGTATTACTGCATTTCTTATTTACCACAAGTAGAAGTTAACAAGTTCTCTTGTTTCTTCTGTTAGATTTTATTTTTTAGTTTTGTGATATGCTTGATCTATATACTGGAAACTCCAATCTAGTTTATAATTTTAGCTTTACAATTTTAATGCTCATATTCATTAGAAATGGTGCTGATGAATTAATCAGAATTTTAGTTTTATAATAAATTGATCTATTTTCCCATTATAAAACATTGAGAAATTACTTTATTCTGAGAGATTTAAGTTACTTTATTGAAGCTTTTATTTGTGCTTTTGTTTTAAGGGGACTTGTTACTCTGTAGACTTTTTATTATTATTATGTAATGTTGTTATATTAAATACTTTACATAGCTTAATATATTATTGCATGTATAAATTTTGAGAAATAAAAAGAGTAATAGTAATCAAGATGTTAAAACTTTATATACATTTCAATATCTTGATATATTTTGAATTAATAGCAACCATTTTTTTACAACTTTATCTCATAATTTTAAAATTGACATCTTTTATATTTCATTTTTTTTATTATACTTTTATAATGCAGAATTCTTTAGAAAATTGTATATTTACATTACTTGATATCATTCTATAAGTATTCTTAGTATATTATAAATGTATAAATAATGTAATATAATATTAGTTGAAATTTATTAGGCATTAATATCATTAAAAATATTTTCTATGTTCATAGAGCCTTGCATTCACAGAACCTTATTTTAAAAGTATACAATAACATAACTCCTTCCTTCCTTTTCTCATTTATATATTGTATCCTCTTCTTTTAGAGTTGTTTTTAAAACCAACTGAAACAAATGAAAGAATGGATGCATTGTAAAAAGATACATTCATGATAAAAATTCTTTTTATTTTATGTTCATTTCTAATTATTATATTGCCATAAAATTTTATTATAATATAGTTCACTTGCCAAAGACAAAAAAAAAAAAAAAAAAAAAAAAAAAAAAAAAAAAAAATGGTAAATTAATATTTTCATCAAGAAAAAAGGGTATCAAGTCTTAAAATTGAAAGTAGGTTGTTCCAAATTCTTATTTTTAGTGCTATAATTTTTGGATGCATTTTGATAGCTATAGATTATTGAAATATTTTGTTTATAAACTTTCATCATCATTATTGAAATATACTGTCTGTAGGCAGCATTTCCTTGCTGCTTTTTGTAGAGGTTGGGTGTTCTTTGTGTGGTGGGGAGATCACAACTGACATGGTCTGTACCCATTCCTGTCCTAGACCTATTGCTATCCAGCTTTAAGTTTAGAAATTTGTTAATTCTTAGATAGCTATTCCATACAACTAAATCAAGATTAGATGCAAGTTCTTAGTGTTTAATTAGACTGAATTATTATTATTATTTTATTCCATAAAACTTGTGTGCTACCATTATGTGGTATTTTTATACTACAGTGTGGATGTCTATACAAATTATACAATATTCATTACTTCAAAAAATAAAAATGCCTTTAATGATTCATTTTAGCTAGCTATTAGTTTTGCATCAGTTAAGGGTTAAAGATCATTTTTATTCAAACTATATACTAAATATGTGTAGTGAGACGTATTGTAATGTAATCTATTTGTTTGAAATTACATAGTATATTTATGGATTTGTATTTTTAATATGACTTTTCTATGCAGAGTATGTTTTGTTAATATAACTCTGTAATGTTATTGAATAAAGGATTTGCTGTTTGATTTGTTTGAGCTATTAATTATTTTCCAGATTGTAACATCATTTATATATTGTTTGCTAAAATGAGAATTTTCTTTTTTTTTTTCCTTTTTGGTGAAATTTAATACTGTAATAGTGATCACTTTATAACTTGCATAATTTGATCTCTTTTTATTCAAAATTAATTATTGACTTGAATTTTCTGTGCTTTCAGTTTGCTTCGAAGTATACCTTGTGGTAAAAGTAATATAATTATACTTTGCTTTTCTTGAAGTATGGTTTTAAAAGGCTACAGCTAATAAGTAAAACAATATGAATAAGTTACTGGAATAGAAAGCTATACATTTCCTATGAGCTCACAAATAAATTAAAATATGCTTAATGTATAGGTATTAGATAAACAAGAGCCTAAAGCTTCAGTTTTTACATTGCATTTTTTTTTTACCCCTTCCAGGTTCATTTTATTTTGGGATTATGGGTCAAACAATATCCATTTTTATGCTTATATTCATACATTCATAATTTTTTTAAACATAATAGCATCATTCGCATACAAAATGCCCTAAAAATTAATGTAAAAAATCAATTTAAATAAATGAGTAATTTACCTGTATAGTTGGCTTTCTGTGCGGCAGAAATCATTATACTTTTCAATAGTCAAATTCACACTAACTATAAATATAAAGATTAGAATACCTAGATTTTATCTTAAATTAAATTTTATTTATATCCTTTGCATTTACATAAATGGTTAACTTATTATAATCAAAATTTGATCGTGTGTGATACAATCGAAAGCACGGTCCTGCACAGAGTCCAACATCGCAATCTGGACAGTAGAACCTTGTTTCTCTCCTTACCCTTCTTACCTTTACTGTCTCTCTTTGAGCAGCAAATAATCTAGTAACCAGAAAAGTAAACAAAAACCATTCGAAACCATAAAAAGCACATGTGAAATAATTCGGGAAAGACTGATTGCACAGTGTAAAATTTCACAGTGCCCGAGCTACACTGGGGATGAGCCAGGATGGTATATTTCGCCTGCCCGAGTTCAGCTCGGAAAGGTGTTAAATTTGTCAGCATGGAAATGGGTGAAAAAAAAAGAGTTATTCCACAATATTATATCCGAGACTGCTATCTTTTGCTATAGAAATGATTGTTCTTTTTCTCTCTCAATAAGTATATTACATACTGCTTACACCAACATCAGGTGCCGCATATACGTCAGCATTCTTGACTCCAGCGTTAATATTCAAATATTTTTAAGACATTTATTTTTTATTTTTTCAAATTTTTCAAGTTTTATTGATTTTTGACCATATTAATTTAGTATTTTCGTGTATTTTGTACGGATGTCCCTGGCCACAAAAATATTTTATTTTTTCTATTCCTAAACTCTCTACTCTCTAGTTTTTGTGCCATGAACTCACGATTCCACCCTTCTATCTCTTTGCTCTTTTATGTGTTTATTTTTCGCTCGTTTTCATTTTTGTTCTTACTAACAGAAGCTTCTGGATTGACGGTCTCGGCCCATATGGTCCAGTTGCATCACCACCTTTGAAGCCTTTGATGCGTAGTGTCTTTAATGTTAGAGATTTTTGTGTTTTTGGTCCACTTCTACCAGAGATTTACTTACTTAAATTAAGTAAGGTACATAAAATTAAGTCTAGATTTCTCGCATTATACTTAAAAATATTTCAAATAGATTAAAAAAAAAAACATGTTTAATATGGTTTCTAAAATATTTTTAGACAAGAATAAAAAATTAATTTATTTTTTATTTTTTATGTAAATTACACACTGATTACTAGCTTTAATTATAGAATAATTTTAACCAGACATTGTTCGTTGATTTTTAATTAGACTTCTTTGCTTATAATTTATTAATGCATTTCTGTAGAAGATTGAAATCTTTGTGAACTCATATATAGTCTTTAACCAATTATTTTATTTAAATCTTCATAACTTTAATCAAAACATTTATTATAGTAGGAGGTTTAGAGAGAAAACATCAAGAAAGAAATATACGATAAACTATTTTAAAAGGTATAGATTTAGGTAGTAGCGTTTAGCAGTATATTAACAAAAATAACCTGTAGTATTGTGAAATATTAAATTTGATTACGCTTGCTATATATACTTTAATTGTTGCAGTAGGAAGAATCTTTTAAGATTATGCAAACAAACATAAGAAATTTTAGTAAAAAATTTTTTCTCATATTGAAGACGAAAAGGTATTTAATTTATACAAGATTACTATGTCTTTTATTAAACTGAACTTAAGACACTAATTTTCTAAGTAAGAAATTAAAGCTTTAAAATTTTTTTAAATATCTGAAATAATAATAAAAAAAATCCGGAAACTAGCTACGTTAACAGCATGTGACTCAAAAACCAAGAATAAAAAATCGCAAGTAGGCTTAATTTCGCTGCTAACGTATTTAGACCCAAAACAAGTGCTCTGATTGACACGGACTTCTAAGTGGATATCATCCAAATCTTATATTTCTCTACCAGCCGACTTACGTCGGCATGTCCAGTCATTATGTTAGTGAGCATAAAGAAAGTCCAAAGTTCTAGAGACATCGCACTGGAGCTCGTTTTCTGATCTTCCTGGGCCAAGCCCTCTAGGCCAGTAGTTCTAGTTGCATGGATAGTAATGAAATATCAGATATTGATTACGAAAATGAGGACTGAAAATTGCTAAAGTTAAATTCAAGGATTCTATAAAGTTAACAAATAAACAGTTCGGCTTTAACTGTGGCTTTCCAAGCAATTAAACAGCACGTAGACATATCAACAAAAGTCCTGATGACGGATGATGAAGAGTCTTTTTATACTGCTTGGAAGACAGTATTTAATAAACCGGAAAAACGACTTTTATATTCATGGCATGTTGATAGAAGATGGTGCAGAAAAATTTCTCATATTGTAAATAAAGAGAAACAAGCTGAAGTGTACAAGATATTAAGGTGTTTACTAAGTGAGACCGACGAAAAGGCTTTAAAAATTATGCTGAAAGAGGCCCTTGTGATATTTGAAAGGGATAAAGATCTGGAAAACTTCGGGAAATATTTCGAATTAACATATAGCAGGCGTCCTGAAGCATAGGCATATTGTTATAGAAAATGGAGTGGCATAAATACAAACATGCATATCGAGAGAATGCACAGGACCATAAAGTATATTTATTTACAAGGTAAAAAAGTAAAGCACCTTGATAAAACTTTATTCTGTCTCATGAAATTTATTAGAGACAAAGTGTTTGATCGATTAATATGCATTGAAAAAAGCAAAATATCATAAAAAATATCCCAAATTCGCCACCGCCATAAAGCGAGTAAAATTTTGGAAGTTTTATGTGTCACTGCAAGTAAAGATGAGTGGACTGTAAGCTCTGCATCCCAAAATGGAGAATTTTATAGCATTAAAAGAAATTCAGATTGCTCAAAAAAGTGCACATTGATTTGCCAAGATTGTGATCATTGTTTACACAATTTTACTTGCAATTGCATTGATAACGCTGTTCAATGGAATATATGTAAACATATTCATTTGATATGTAGTAAATATCTCAAAAAGGAAGTTTCACAGTGTTCTCCAGTTAACACTGAAACGCATATCTGTGAAGATTTAACATCAAAAGAAAAAGAAGCCCATATAAAAAATTTAACAGATGATAATGAATTGCCTCTAGAACAATATAAAGAAAATTTTATGAAATTAATGAACGAAGCAAAGAGTCTTGGTCTGAAAGCAACTGCACCAGCGGAACAAGAAGAAATTTTAGAAATTATGAAAAATACATTGAAGTCTATTCAATCATGCCGTGATGCTCACAGAAATCCCATTGAAAACTTTGCAAGTGCAAGTACAGAGCCTCCAAATAAAAAAATCAAGCCACAAAGATTTGTTGCCACAAAAAAAAAAACCATGTGTACTTGCTCATAAGACATTTACATTGGTAAAACCAAATGCAAATGAAATTAATAAAATTGCTACAACATTAATAATAAATTCGAAGCGACTATAAATATTTTATATATAGGAATTGAAGAATTGATATTTGTATTATTATTTGTACTTTGTATATATTAATATATTTATTTTGTATAAATTAATATTTGTATTTTGTATAAATTAATATTTGTATTTTGTATAGATTAATATTTGTATTTTGTATGTATTAATATCTGTTTTATTTGTATTCATATTAGCTAATATATGTATTTTGTATAGATTAATATTTGTGTTATTTGTATTCATATATATTAATATTTGTATTATTATTTGTATTCATATATATATATTAATTAATATTAGTATATATGAATTAAAATCCTGTAAATACTGTAAATAAAACTAAATGGCTGTTTTCGCAGAGTGGCTTACGAGGTCTCCTGTTGAATTCAGCTTTTTGGTATATTACAAACTTACATAACTATCTGATAGCTATAATTTTAAAACCAAATGCAACATTAATAAAAATTAAGTTAAAAATCATACTTTTTAAACCAGCAAATACTCTTTGATACATTTACTCATTGTAATCAAAACAGGATTCATATTTAAATCACTAAATTTATATTTGTTTTTCTCAGTTTCCAAGACCAAGGGCTAATCAAACAATAAAGTATTAAAAATATCAGGTTTAGAAGAATTAAAATGCAAAACTATGGCCGAATGGTTAGGACGCTGACCTTCATCCGGAGTTCTCGGGTTCGAATTCCCCTGAGGCATAGCTTTTCGTAGCTATTTTGAATCGGCTTTCAGCAGTAGATTCCGGTCTCATTAACCATTATGCTGCAAAATGGTAGAGTGAAGCGCTCTACAGCAAACCAAGAACTAATATTGAAAGATCTACAACAGTTTGGACTCCATTTTAATGAAACAGCATAAGTGTATGATTTTACCTTGTGCAATTCTTGGACAAGAGAAACCATTTTTTTAAATATAAAACTCAATCTAATATAATTAGAAATTTCTGGTGGAAATAGTGTAGGTTTTCCAAATAATAAAATGATTGTATCCTGATTGGAGCTATGTAAGTGTCACAAAGACGTGATGAAACTAATACTTTTGAAGCTAATAATAATAATAATGTGTACGTGTAATTGATAATATTTAAGTTAATATTAATATTTAATATTAATATAACTTTAATATTAATATAACTTTAATATTAAATATTAATATATTAATATAATATTAATATTTAATATTTTCTTGAATAATATTTCTTAAAAGATCTAATTTTTTGTGACATTTTGATTTTTTAACGTTAATAATAGTTTGCAACTTTGATATGAGATCATAATATCATGGACGAATGAAACTAAATTTTCCTTTCCTATACTTAGTTATATTTTTCTTTCACGAAGTGTGGATGTCCATAAAACTTCACATATTTCCTAAACACCTCAATTTATTGTCACAATTTCCGTTTTTATTTATCTATATATAAAAAAAACTTGTATTAATATTTTATATCTAGACGTATGGATTTTTTCTCTTCTATACTCGCTATGATTTTTACCAATGGAAGTGGATTAAGAAACATTTTTCCCGCATTTCTTAAAGATCTCAATTGTGATATTTTCCGCTAATAGTTTATAGCTTCCTAATAAATTTAGTATATGAGCACAACAGTCGAGAGAAATGGATGGTATATTCTTACCTGCATGCGCTATACGATCAGTTATCCTTTTTCCCCTACGAAAATCCCTACCACTGACAGGCGAAAAATTTTCAAAGTCCTACTATTAGGAATGTTTCTCCCCGTAGACGCTTGTGTCACTCTTGGACAAGACAAAGTCCCTCCCAGGCCACGCACATGGGATAGCAGTCAGGAGCTCAGTAAGGATACCTCTGCTCACCCCCGAGGGAGGGAACAGTTTTGAAAGCAAATAGAATGCGAAATTCAACATACCATTTTAATCGACCTTTGAATTTTAAATACATTGTTACTATAAAATAAAAGTGGTGTGCTGGTACAGATTATAACTTATAATTTTTCCAATGTAAATGGTAGCTAATATTTTGAAATATCTTTTTTCCTCTTTAATTTTTTTATTATATTAAAAATTTAAAATTATTTTCAGTAATACAGGAAAGGTTTCAATTTTTAACGAACATTTGAACTCTCTTTTGCTCATATCTTTCATCATTGTAAGAGCAATACATCTTTACTATAAAATAAAAGTGGTGTGCCGGTTAAGATCATAACTTATAATTTTTCCAATGTAAATGGTAACTAATATTTTGAAATATCTTTTTTCCTTTTTAATTTTATTATTATATTTAAAATTTAAAATTACTTTCAGTAATACAGGAAAGGTTTCAATTTTTAACGAACATTTGAACTCTCTCTTGCTAGTAAGCGAAGAAATAGATCTGCAAAATTAAGTCAAGATTTCTCGCATTATACTTAAAAATATTTCAAATAGATTAAGAAAAAAACATGTTTAATATAGTTTCTAAAACATTTTTAGACAAGGATAAAAAATTAATTAATTTTTTTATGCAAATTACGCAAGTTTTAGATTGGAATACAGTTATTAGAGATGGAATCATTAAAATTATAACAAAAATACAAGACAATAAATAGATAAACCTATTGTTCAGCATTAGTAATTTAAAATAAAAGAATCAATAAGAAACGAGAAAATTAGAAATAATATTCATTTTACATTGCATCTTTCAAAAGTTCTTCCAGTGTGTGAACCATGTTTCCAGAGCATATAAGTGGTGTTGAATGTAAGAAGCTACACTGTTAATGTGATGTGCAGAAGTGTAAATTGCCGTATCATCGGCGTATAGTGCAAGATTAGTGAGATCTGATCTGGGAATGTCGTTGATATAAATGTTAAAAAGAGTGGGTCCTAAAATTGAGCCCTGTTGGACTCCGGCGGTGATGTTTTTATCGTTAGAAAAGGTGTTGTTGATACGGACTTTAAAATATCTATTGCAAAGGTAGTGTCTTAATAAGTGTATTAGTGCATCAGGCACACGGAGCAGGAGCACGAAGTATTGGAGCTTACGGACCCAATGTCCGAAGCATCCATCACATCACTCACCGTAGCACACACAGCAGCACCGCGAGAAAAAAAACCGCCGAAGAAATACAACGCCGGCACGCCGGAGGGGCAGCGAAGAAGAACCGTAGGGAGAAAATACAAGAGCACGTGCACAGAGCAGGCGAAAGCAACAACC
>JAGEOH010000168.1:0-81083 GCA_032207245.1 Pardosa pseudoannulata
TCAACAAGTTCCCCTCTATTGTTGAGGTCAGTGCTTCCCCAAGTGGGGCTTATGGGCATTAAAATCACCAATTATTATAAAAGGAGGAGGGAGTTGATTAATAAGTCTATTTAGTGATTGCTGTGACACAGATTCGTTTGGAGGGAGATAAATACAACAAATTGTGGTGAGATGTTTTAGATGAATGCGAGCAGCAACGGCTTGGAGAGTGGTATTAGGTTGGTTGGTTGGTTGGTTGTAGCTTAATGGCACTGAATCCTCTTGGGATATATTGTGCCAAACACAAGTACTCATTAGTAAAAAAGTATTTTAAAATTAAATTCAGTGTATATCACTTAATATGGAAGCGCTGTTTCGACAAGAAATACGAAAAGAAATATATATAGAATTAAAAATGTAAATAAAGTGAGATTATAATATCAAATATGAGGATAAAAACCAATGACTTTTAAAAGGTAAAAAGTTCAGGATGAGGTGACGCATTTAAAAGATATTTGATATCAGGGGTAATAGAGTTAAAATAACGGAGACGATGTTGATTATAGATGGGACAGTCTATCAGGGCGTGTTTAACAGACATGTTGGTCTTTACAAATTTTACATGAAGGTGCCTGATCACCGAGTAAGAGATGACGATGGGTGAACCGTGTGTGTCCTATACGGAGACGGGTGAGGATGACATCGTGCTTTCTGGACGAAAGATGGTTCCACTTTTCAATTTTTGGCTTGATACTACGCAACTTGTTATCAATATTAACATCCCAGGCACTCTGCCAAATTTTATAAAAGCAACCTTTTATATATTTTTTTGCATCACTGCACGGTAGAGGAGCATCAAGGTACTCAGTTGCAGATTTAGCAGCACTATCAGCCATTTCGTTCCCCTTAATACCCACATGCGATGGAACCCAACAGAAAAGGATCGAGAAACCCACCAAAGTAAGTTTTTCAATGATGTCTAGAACGTTAAAAACAAGAGGGTGACTCTTGATATTCGGGGAACTCAGCGCCTCCAAAACGCTCTTAGAATCCGTATAAAAGATAAATTTATTATTTTTGCGATGGTACAAGTGCTCCAAACCTTTCATTATTGCTAAAATTTCCGCCGAAAAGATGGAATATGCAGGATGCAACTTGTAGGAGTAGGTGGTGTTATCAATTACGTACGCACAACCCACAAAATTACCACTTTTCGAACCATCAGTAAATACTGGAGAAAAACTGGCATAACTTTGTCTATGTTCGTAAAAAAGTTGTTGGTAAATCAGAGGTGCAGTTGCGTCTTTGTCAAAATTATTAAAAGGGTTTAAAAAGGTAAAATTGGGTTCATTCCAAGGTGGCTTAAAAGAATCAGCAGCAAGAATTTGTGCTTTGTCAAAGTAAACTTCTTTTAAAATAATTTTCATTCTAAGATAAAAAGGAGGAATGCAAGATGGTTTGGCATTGTAAAGTCTAAAAAGATATGGGCTAAAATTATGCTTATGTGATGGATGATTAATATTTGATGAAGTTCTAAGATAATGATGAAGTGATAAAATTTTCCGTCTCAGCTCTAGAGGTTCTTCATATGAGTCGACGTACAAGCTTTCGACTGGGGATGTTCTGAAAGCACCGGTGCATAAACGTAGTGATATATGATGAGGAAGATTCAGTTTAGTTAAAACAGATTTACGGGCAGAACCGTATACTACACATCCGTAATCTAATTTGGAACGAATTAAAGCACGATATATTTTTAAAAGACATGTTCGATCAGCACCCCAAGAAGTAGATGAAAGCACTTTTAGAACATTTATAGATTTTTCACATTTATTTCGCAGATGCTTTATGTGCGGAAGAAAAGTTAGCTTACGATCGAACACAATGCCTAGGAATTTCGCTTCATCTTTCATGATAATTTTATCACCTGCAAGATAAATATCGGGATCAGAATGCAAGTTACGTTTCCGGCAAAAGTGCACGCCGTGAGTCTTAGATTTAGAAAGGTTAAAACCATTTTGGTCACACCAACTTACAATTTTGTCAACGGCTGCCTGTAACTGCGTCTCAATAAACCGCATATCAGAACTTTCACAAGAAATGTGGAGGTCATCCACATAAAGTGCACCCTTGACAGATTGAGGGATTGCTTTTAAAATGTTATCAATAGCTATTACAAAAAGGGTTACACTTAAAACACTGCCCTGAGGCACGCCTTCTTCCTGTATAAAAGTATCAGAATAACAATTGCCCGATCTGACTTTAAATTCCCTCCCGGATAAAAAACTTACTGATAAAAATAGGGAGATTGCCCCTTAAATTTAAATTATAAAGCTGCTGAAGGATACCGTACCGCCAGGTTCGGTCGTAAGCTTTTTCAATGTCGAAAAAAATAGTGACAATGTGGTTGCGCCTTACGAATGCATTTCTGATTTTTGTTTCCAGATCAATTAAATTGTCGGCAGTTGACCTACCTCTACGAAAACCACTTTGAAAATCAGATAGACAGCGGTGTGTTTCAATATAGTGAACCAGGCGAGAGTTTACCATTTTTTCTAAAAGTTTGCAAAGGCAGTTTGTTAGAGCGATGGGACGATAGCTTAGAGGATCAGCGGGATTATGCCCGGATTTTAAAATCGGAATGATAGTCGCGAGTCTCCAGGAAGCGGGAAAATAATGTTCCTGCCATATTCTATTGTACAGAAGTAAGAGATTGCTTAAAGAACAGGAAGAAAGGTTTTTTATTATTTCATAGGAAATATTGTCCGGACCGGGAGAAGTTTTACGAGTATTGTGCAGAGCATTGTTCAGTTCAAATAAAGTAAAGTTACTATTGTATTGTTCTTGATTGTTGCTTTTAAATTTAATTTCTTTTTTCTCTACTATAGTTTTATTTCTAAGGAAAGAAGTACTGTAACCGGCATTAGAACAAGTGTTAGAAAGAGAGGAAGCAATCAGATCAGCGATATCCTTAGGGGAAGATAATGTATTATTGTTATAATTTAGAATGTTGATCTGGTGAGCCGAATATAGTCCGCAGGAACGTTTTATTCTGTCCCACATCTGTTTACTAGTAGTAGCAGCTGAAATATTCTCCACGTATTTCCTCCACGAGTCCCTCTGGCTTTGCCTTAAAATTCGCCTAAACACGGCTTTGCACTTTTTATAGACTGTAAGGTTTTCAGTGGTAGGGTACCGACGGAACTTGCACCAGGCTCTTCGTTGATGTTTTTGTGCGTTGCGGCACTCTTCATTCCACCAAGGTTTGGTTTGCCGAGAAAAACGGCCAGAAGCTTTTGGAATGGCAGCGTTAGCGGCAGCAGTGATCACATCCGTTACAAGCTTAACTGCTTCGTCAATATTGTTGTTCAGGATCATATCTGTACTTATGATTGCACGTCTACGAAAAGTATTCCAGTCGGCGGATTTAAGCATATAATAGGGCATTTTGTAGATTTGAGTGTTGTGCACAGTCGGAGTTAAAATTATAGGATAATGGTCGCTATTGTGTAAATCATCATCTACATGAAAATTAAAAAAATGGAAAATTGAAGGCGAACAAAAAGCAAGATCAAGAGTATGAAAAGTTTTGGAGGGAAAATGAAAATGAGTAGCTTGATTATTGTTAAACAAACAAAGACTATGATCGGCAAGTAACTGCTCAATCTGAGTTCCGCGTTGGTTGGTATCTGTACTGCCCCACAAGAAACTATGTCCGTTAAAATCCCCAAGAATTATAAAGGGCTCTGGAAGCTGGCTAAGTAAATTATCAAGTGAACTTTGTGAAATATTTTCTTTTGGCGGTAAATAGACGTTACAGATTGTTAAGAGAGAGTGGGTATGTATGCGAACAGCAACAGCTTGAAGTTTAGTGTGAAGGGTAATGGGAGAAGACGGGTAGTCGTGAGAGACAAAAAGGGCAACACCACCAGATGCCCTGCCACCATTAATATAATCATTTCTGTAGGTACAAAAACGGCGAATTTTCGCAGGTTTGCTCCCATCCAGAAACGTTTCCTGGAGGGCAAAACAAGCCGGGTGGAAGTTATTAATCAAGTCTCTGATGTCGGATACATGTGTTTTGAAGCCGTGACAGTTCCACGAGAAAAGAGCCATTGTGAACAAAAGAGAAAAAGGAAAAAAAAAACTGGAACCTAAGGGACGGAGTTCGGAGACTCCGTCTCGGAACTAGAGGATGAATCCGCTGACATGTCTTCTTCAGGAGAGACATACATCTTAATGGGCTCGTCAGTAAACATAACTTCAGCCTTATTATCTTTTAGGAAATCTGTACGTTTCATTTTGGTTTTTATTTTAACTGAAGGAGGTGGTAGTTTTTGACGTAACGGATGATCTGCTGGTAGAGGCTTTAGCCGTCGTTTCACATTTTGTTTATTGTTGTTTGTATTAACTTTACAAGCAATATTAGTGTTATTTTGTTTACAGGTGCTGCTTTTATTGTTGCTGGCTTTTATTGTTGGCTTAATAGACGGTTGATTGTTGATACCATTAGAACTTTTGTTATTATGGAGTAGGTCGGTTTGGGTGGAAACTGATTTTAATTCTTTTTGTATGGCAGCGGCATAAGAAACTCCAGATTTAGGGTTTCTAGCTTCAACAACTTTACGAGCTTCAGGATATGTTAGGTTTTGTTTCGCTCTGACAGCCTGGATCTCTTTTTCAAATTGCCACTTAGGGCATGACTTCGAGAAAGACGGGTGATCACCATTGCAGTTAAAGCACCTTGCAGTATTACTGCAACCCTCACTTTCATGTCCTGCAATACTGCAACGAGCGCAAACCATTGAACCACGACATGCCGCTTTTGAGTGTCCGAAACGCTGGCAATGAAAACATCTTAAAGGATTTGGAATGTAAGGTCTTATTGGACATCGGAGATAAGCTGCCGTTACATGAGAAGGTAGTTTTGGGCTATTGAATGTAAGAATTATGTGTTTAGTTTTAAAGCTTTCGGTTCCACGGCGAATGGTTATGCGGCGTACACCAACAACGCCCTGGTCTGATAAGTTTTCCAATATTTCTTCTTCGGAAACGTTATAAAATTCAGACTCTGATATGACACCTTTTGAAAAATTTAAGGTATTGTGCGGCAAAACGGATACTGAGAAAGAGCCTAAAGTTTTGGTAGATGAAATAGATTGAGCCTGGCTGGTATTTGATACTTTTATTAACAAGTCACCTGATTTTAATTTTTTTAAAGATTCTACCTCACCGATAACTGATTTTATTGTTTTATGAATTAGAAAGGGAGATACTGAACGAAAACTGTCATCACACAAGTTCTTGATTATAAAGAAACGCGCATTTTTATTGATATTTGTCAATACGTGCTCTCCATCAGTGGGAGAGTGAGTGTGTGTTGGAAAAGCCATGATATATGGAAAAACAATTCAGTCGCCGACCGCACCACCCACCACGGAGCCCAACAAGGGGATGCAGAAACCTGCACCAGTGCTAGCCGGTGACTATACGCCCGCAGATACTTCCTGAAACGCCTACCACCCTTAACGCAGGGCCCAGGAAGAAACCACAAAGCTTAGCCCAGAGCCAAAAATGACCAGCCGATTGATGCAGAGGGGCCACAAAGCACCTCCCGTTTGCTTGAAGCAGAGGCCAAAGCACTGTATCGGGAACAACAACGTCTGCACGGGCTGAGTGTGCCGGTCGATGAACCCTCAAGAACCAGGACCCTCCTTTCCAAGGACACGGGTCTCCACGCACGGCAAACACGTGGGCAGTTAGCAGTTCGCGAGAGGCTATGTTCAGAACGGAACATAGCATCACGAGAAAAGCCCTCACCTCCGAAGAGGTAACCACAACGAGGGAGAAAAAAGAAAGAACAAAGTAGGAGACAAGAGGAGGGGAAACAGAAAGAAGATTAAAGTTCGCTGGGGTACCTCGGGATTGCGACACCCGTGTTTACCTAAAGTAGGTAAACCCCCTGAGGGGTGGAGAGTGGTATTAAGAGTGACATCCATGGAAGGAATATTACAATTTTATCAATAGAGCAACCCCACCACAGGCGCGTTCACTCAAATCATAATCTTTTCGGATAGTTTTGTAGTTATGAAGCTTGAGATTGGTTTTACAATTTAGGTAGGTTTCTTGTAAAGCCAGGCAGACAGGGTTATGATTGAATACGAGAGTTTTTAAGTCATCCATCTTGTTGCGAACACCGTGGCAGTTCCAGGAAAGAACGGCCATCAAGAGGAAATTTTTAGGGGATTACGATTTCCTATGATCCCTTTTGCCTCATTTCCAGGAGCGTCTTCATCCATTGATTCCCCAGAGAGTTCAGAGTCCGAAACACGTAAATTTAGAATGCTGTCGTCTATGTTGGGTTGCTTGGGAATCTTTTTGACTTTAAAGTAGTCAGCTTTATAGGAAGATCCTTTAGTAAACACTGGTCTAGAATGGCTATTTTCGTTTTTCTTTCTGACTTTTTTCTGTTGAGTTTTTGCTTGCGTTGTCTGGGTACAGGTTTCATTTTTATTTTTCTGCATTTGGAAAGTAGGTTGAGGAGAGCCGCGAGTTTGCGATGGGGAAAGAGATGTTGGAACAACTATTTTAACAGGTGAGTCAGTTTGTACAGCAACAGATTTTGTACTTTTGGTGGCGGCAGAATAAGAGAGTCCAGGTTTGGGGGTACTTAATTTTACTATATTACGTGCTTCTGTGTAAGATATATTTTGCTTTACTTTGACCGCCTGTATTTCTTTTTCAGTTGCCCAGTTTGGACAAGATTTTGAATAAGATGGGTGGTCACCCTTGCAGTTTACGCATTTAAATGGTTCCGAGCAACCTTCGCTGCCGTGACCTGAGGCAGCACAACGTGGACAGGTAAGATTACCACGGCAAGAAGTCTGTGAATGGCCAAATCTCTGGCATTTAAAGCAGCGTAGAGGGTTAGGTATGTATGGTCTGACAGAGCAATTCAGGTATCCGGCTTTGATGGTGGTAGGAAGTTTAGGAAGGTCAAATGTCAGGATTAGATGTTTAGTATTAAAAATAGTATTGTCTTTGCGGATGGTGATTCGGCGGACTGCACTCACATGTAGCGGTTTTAGATTTTCCAGAATTTCTGATTCAGATACATTTTGAAGATCAGATTCTGATATAACGCCTCGGGATTGATTGAGTGTTTTGTGAGCAGAAACGGAAACAGATTTTAATCCTACGTTCTTAAGTTTTAATAGGTTAGAGGCTTGGTTGGTTGGTTGGTTGGTTGGTTGGTTGTGGTTTAATGGCACAAGGTCCAAAGAGGACAAGATGCGCCAAACAAAAGGTAAGTAGCAGCAACACATTAGAACTCACAACAAAAGACTAAAAGTATAAATTAAAAGAGTACAAATAAAACAGACTAGAGAAGAATTGTCCAAACATTAAAAAACTGAACATGACTATGGGATGAGAAATATGGTGATGAAATGAAACCATTATAATGAGGAATAAAATCCAATCCGCTTGAGAAAGTCGAAAAGAGCAGGATGTGGGGATTCACCCAGAAGGTCATTTATATTGGCGTTACCAAAATACATGCGATAAAAACGAGTGAAGCGAGTGCAAGAGGTTAAAAAATGATGGACTGTGAGCTGACAGTCGCAGCTTGGACAACGAGGAGGAGGTTCCCCCAAAAGCAAATGTGAGTGGGTGAGTCTAGTGTGACCAATACGTAACCTTGTCAAAAGAACATTGCGTTTTCGACCAGAAGTTAAAGCCCAAGTGGTGATATCAGGTTTAATGTTATGAAGTTTATTCTGTGTTTCTTTATTCCAGTCGTCGGTCCAACTATTTCGAATAATAAGGTTAATCGCATTTTTAATATCTGTATAAGGGAGGGGAACATTATAATGATTGGTAGCAGTCTTAGCAACAACATCGTTTTCATTCCCTGCAATACCTGCATGGCTAGGCACCCAACAAAAGAGGATATGGAAACCACGACGGGTAAGCAGCTGGTACAGAATAAGAATCCTATAAATAAAGTTGTTCGTTATGACACTAGAACTGAGGCTATCCATAACGCTTAGTGAGTCAGTATAAATTATAAACTTTTTCTTATTGCTATTGGATATGTAATTCAGAGCGTCATATACTGCAATAAGTTCGGCAGTGTAAATAGAACAAAAAGAAGGCAGGCAATAACTCCGAACAGTATTGTCACCCACAACACCAAAACCAACGTAGTTCTCAGATTTAGACCCATCCGTGTATATTTCATTATAGCTAATATATTCATCTCTGTGACTGTGAAAGAGTTGTTTATAAATATGGGGATCGGTTACATTTTTTGTGAAGCCCTTAAAAGGATTCAGATAAGAGATTTTAATCTCCTTCCATGGAGGTATTTTAAAATAGGGGTTAGTCGACACTTCCTTGTCCTTGAGTAATGAATTCTCTAAAAACTTGCGTATACGAAGACCGAAATGCGGAATGGAAGATGGGCGATTAGAATAAAAATGATCATGATGACGGTTTAAAAGAATGTTTTTAATAGGATGAGAGGGATGAGATAAAATTCGGTAAAAAGTATTCAGTGAAATATGAGAGCGGATATGATTCAATGATGGTTCATAGCAGTCAACATAAAGACTTTGTACAGGTGATGTCCTAAAAGCCCCAGAACAAATGCGAAGTGCAGAATGATGCACTGTGTCCAGTTTACGTAAAACTGATGGACGCGCTGAACCATAAACGGAACAAGCGTAGTCAATTTTTGAGCGAATGATAGAACGGTAAATCCGAAGCATAGAACAGCGATCGGCTCCCCAAGAAGTATTAGCTAGGACTTTAAAAAGGTTTAGCGTTTTTTCACATTTTTGTCTGATAAAAGAAACATGATGAGCAAAAAGTAACTTTTTGTCGAAGATGACACCTAAAAACTTAGCAGAATCTGAAACATTAATTTTAGTTGACCCAAGATAGATTTCAGGGTCAGGATGGATGCCGCGTTTGCGGCAGAAGTGCACACAAGAAGTTTTTTCATTAGAGATCCTAAAGCCGTTCAAATTAGTCCATTTAGTAATATTCCGAATGGCCCCTTGAAGTTGCCGTTCGATGTACCGCATATCTTGCCCAGCACACGAGATCTGGAGATCGTCGACGTAAAGGGTTGCGCTGATGGAAGGGGGAAGATGAAGTAAAACCTGATTGATCTTAACACTAAATAGCGTCACACTTAAGACAGAGCCTTGAGGCACTCCCTCTTCCTGAATAAAAACATTAGAAAAAGTGTTTTTCATTCGCACTCTAAACTCACGATGAGACAGAAAGTTCTTTATAAAGATCGGCAAGTTCCCACGTAATCCCAACTCGTAAAGATCGTAAAGGATACCATAGCGCCAAGTCCGATCATAAGCTTTTTCAATGTCAAAAAAGATGGAAACTAAATGGCTTCTTTTCACAAAAGCATTTCTAATTTGCGTTTCTAAGTAAAGAATATTATCAATTGTGGACCGACCTTTCCTGAAACCGCTTTGAAAAGGAGGAATACAATTTTTACTTTCTAAAACGTGCATCAAACGAGAATTGACCATTCTCTCAAAAGTTTTACATAGGCAGCTAGTGAGGGCAATTGGACGATAATTGCTAGGGTTAGAAGTGTCCTTCTGTGCTTTGGGGATAGGAATAATAATAGCAGATTTCCACTGACTGGGAAAGGTGTGTTCAGACCAGATGCGGTTATATAGACATAAGAGGTTCAAAAGAGAACTGTGAGCCAGATGCCTTAGCATTTGATAAGTGATGTTATCAGGACCAGGAGAAGAATTTTTTGGGTGTTTTAAGCTGTTGAGTAGTTCGGTTTCAGTAAAAGGACAGTTGTAAGGAAGGTCAGATAGAGTAGAGAAGCTTAAACATTTCTTTTCAGCTTGGAGTTTGTGGCGCATAAACTCGCTAGAGTAGGAGGTAACATTAGAGGCGGAAGCAAAGGAAGCAGCAATTGTATTAGCAATATCTTTAATATTTGATATCGGTTGACCATTATGAAGGAGACAAGAAACGTGATGGTTAGTATAATATATCCCCATAGCACGCCTCACTTTCGTCCAGAGTTGCTTGGATGAAGTGTTAGAATTAATGCTAGAGAGTATCGTTGCCAAGACTCACGCTGGCAACGTCTCCTAACTTTTCTCGCTTGGGCTTTACATTTTTGGAAACGAAGTAGGTTCTCAGTATTGGGATACCTACGGAAAATGTTCCAAGCCTTTTGCTGACGTTTTTTGGCCAAATGGCATTGCTCGTTCCACCAAGGCTTTCTATTTTTAAGGGGGCGATTGCTAGACACAGGAATGCTGGCATCAGCAGCTTTTAGAATAGTGGAGGTAACAAGATGGACAACATTGTCGATATTACCTTCTATCATGTCCTGAGTGATGTTAGCAAGGGAGGTGTAGGTTTTCCAGTCCGCCTTGTCATAAATATAATGATGAAGAACAGTAGAATCTCCAGAATGTGAATACAATGGGGAGAGGAAAATTGGGAAGTGGTCACTATTATATAAATTTTCAGACACCCAGAAATGATAGAAAGGAAAAATGGAGGGAGAGCAGATAGCTAGATCTATTGCATGAAAAGTTTGAGTAGGAGTATGAAAATAAGTGCTGTCGCCGTCATTAAGGATGCAAAGAGAAAAGTCATTAATAACATTTTCAACAAGTTCCCCTCTATTGTTGAGGTCAGTGCTTCCCCAGTGGGGCTATGGGCATTAAAATCACCGATTATTATAAAAGGAGGAGGGAGTTGATTAATAAGTCTATTTAGTGATTGCTGTGACACAGATCGTTTGGAGGGAGATAAATACAACAAATTGTGGTGAGATGTTTTAAATGAATGCGAGCAGCAACTGCTTGGAGAGTGGTATTAAGAGCGGCATCCATGGAAGGGATGTTACAATTTATCAATAGAGCAACCCCACCACAGGCGCGTTCACTCAAATCATAATCTTTTCGGATAATTTTGTAGTTATAAAGTTTGAGATTGGTTTTACAATTTAGGTAGGTTTCTTGTAAAGCCAGGCAGACAGGGTTATGATTGAATACGAGAGTTTTTAAGTCATCCATCTTGTTGCGAACACCGTGGCAGTTCCAGGAAAGAACGGCCATCAAGAGGAAATTTTAAGGGGATTACGATTTCCTATGATCCCTTTTGCCTCATTTCCAGGAGCATCTTCATCCATTGATTCCCCAGAGAGTTCAGAGTCCGAAACACGTAAATTTAAAATGCTGTCGTCTATATTGGGTTGTTTGGGAATCTTTTTGACTTTAAAGTAGTCAGCTTTATAGGAAGATCCTTTAGTAAACACCGGTCTAGAATGACTATTTTCGTTTTTCTTTCTGACTTTTTTCTGTTGAGTTTTTGCTTGCGTTGTCTGGGTACAGGTTTCATTTTTATTTTTCTGCATTTGAAAAGTAGGTTGAGGAGAGCCGCGAATTTGCGATGGGGTGAGAGATGTTGGAGCAACTATTTTAATAGGTGAGTCAGTTTGTACAGCAACTGATTTTGTACTTTTGGTGGCGGCAGAATAAGAGAGTCCAGGTTTGGGGGTACTTAACTTTACTAGATTACGTGCTTCTGTGTAAGATATATTTTGTTTTACTTTGACCGCCTGTATTTCTTTTTCAGTTGCCCAGTTTGGACAAGATCTTGAATAAGATGGGTGGTCACCCTTGCAGTTTACGCATTTAAATGGTTCCGAGCAACCTTCGCTGCCGTGTCCTGAGGCAGCACAACGTGGACAGGTAAGATTACCACGGCAAGAAGTCTGTGAATGGCCAAATCTCTGGCATTTAAAGCAGCGTAGAGGGTTAGGTATATATGGTCGGACAGGGCAATTCAGGTATCCGGCTTTGATGGTAGTAGGAAGTTTAGGAAGATCAAATGTAAGAATTAGATGTTTAGTATTAAAAATATTATTGTCTTTACGGATTGTGATTCGACGGACAGCACTCACATGTAGCGGTTTTAGATTTTCCAGAATTTCTGATTCAGATACATTTTGAAGATCAGATTCAGATATAACGCCTCGGGATTGATTGAGTGTTTTGTGAGCAGAAACAGAAACAGATTTTAATCCTACGTTCTTGAGTTTTAATAAGTTAGAAGCTTGGACTGCATTTGCAACTTCTATAAGAAGGTCTCCAGATTGCAATTTTTTAATGTTCCTTACTTCACCGACAGTCGATTGGATAGTTTTGTGGACAAGAAAAGGGAGGTTTGGTGGAAATTTCCATCATTACTTTTTATTATGAAGAAACGAGAATATACATTAATTTCAGCAGTTTCACATGACGACACATTGACGGGGAGATTTTTGTTTTTTGAACCCATAATGAAAGAATTAGAGATTCGGACCCGACCGCACCACCCACCATGGAGCCCAACAAGGGGATGCAGGGTTCTGCACCAGTGCTAGCCGGGCCTATACGCTCACAGTCAGGAGACCGATCGCTTGAACCGTAGCAGATGACAATGTCTAATCCACCAGCCGATTGATACGCACCGGAACTTACGTACCCCCCGTTTACTCGAAGCCGAGGCCAAAGCAATGTGTTGAAGTTTCCCCGCACAAATGGAAATGCCATTCAGATGATTCCCCTACGAGAAAACCCCTCAATTACCAGGATCCCCATTTCCGAGGACACGGGTATCCACGCACGGCAAACACGTGGGCAGTTTAAAACGCCAAGAGGAGCAAGAGACAACAGAGTGGAAACAGCTTCTCAAGGGGTGCCCTCACCAAAAGAGGAAACCGCAACGAGGGGGAAAGATAAGAATACAGTAGAAGGAAAGAGGAGAGTAGAAAAGAAATGAGAAAAGATCGCTGGGGTACCTCGGGATTGCGAAACCCGTGTTTACCTGAAGTAGGTAAACCCCCTGAGGGGCTTAGAGGCTTGGACAGCATTTGCGACTTCTACAAGAAGGTCTCCAGATTGCAATTTTTTTATATTTGTTACTTCACCGACTGTTGATTGGATGGTTTTGTGGACAAGAAAAGGGAGGTTTGGTGGAAATTTCCTTCGTTGCATTTGATTATGAAAAAGCGAGAAAATACATTAGTTTCAGAAGCTTCACTAGACGACACATTGACGGGGAGATTTTTGTTTTTAAAACCCATAATGAAAGAATTAGAGATTCGGACCCGACCGCACCACCCACCATGGAGCCCAACAAGGGGATGCAGGGTTCTGCACCAGTGCTAGCCGGGCCTATACGCTCACAGTCAGGAGACCGATCGCTTGAACCGTAGCAGATGACAAAGTCTAATCCACCAGCCGATTGATACGCACCGGAACTTACGTACCCCCCGTTTACTCGAAGCCGAGGCCAAAGCAATGTGTTGAAGTTTCCCCGCACAAATGGAAATGCCATTCAGATGATTCCCCTACGAGAAAACCCCTCAATTACCAGGATCCCCATTTCCGAGGACACGGGTATCCACGCACGGCAAACACGTGGGCAGTTTAAAACGCCAAGAGGAGCAAGAGACAACAGATCGGGAACAGCTGCTCAAGGGGTGCCCTCACCTCAAAAGAGGAAACCGCAACGAGGGAGAAGAATAAGAATAAAGTAGAAGGGAAGAGGAGAGTAGAAAAGAAATGAGAAAAGATCGCTGGGGTACCTCGGGATTGCGACACCCGTGTTTACCTAAAGTAGGTAAACCCCCTGAGGGGCCCGACGGCTGGAACTTCTCGGGCGCCCGACAGCTGCAACGTCTCGGGCACCGACAGGTGGAACGTCTCGCACCCGAGGTGGAACGTCTCGGGCACCGACAGGTGGAACGTCTCGGGAAAAACCCGACTGGAGGAACGTCTCGGGCACCCGACAGATTTAAAGTCTCGGGCGCCAGACAGTGGAGAGTCTCGGGCGCCAGACAGCTGGAGAGTTCTCGGGCGCCAGACAGCTGGAGAGTCTCGGGCGCCAGACAGCTGGAGAGTCTCGGGCGCCAGACAGCTGGAGAGTCTCGGGCGCCACACAGCTGGAGAGTCTCGGGCGCCACACAGCTGGAACGTCTCGGGCGCCACACAGCTGGAAAGTCTCGGGCGCCACACAGCTGGAAAGTCTCGGGCGCCACACAGCTGGAAAGTCTCGGGCGCCACACAGCTGGAAAGTCTCGGGCGCCACACAGCTGGAAAGTCTCGGGCGCCACACAGCTGGAAAGTTCGGGCGCCACACAGCTGGAAAGTCTCGGGCGCCACACAGCTGGAAAGTCTCGGGCGCCACACAGCTGGAAAGTCTCGGGCGCCACACAGCTGGAAAGTCTCGGGCGCCACACAGCTGGAAAGTCTCGGGCGCCACACAGCTGGAAAGTCTCGGGCGCCACACAGCTGGAAAGTCTCGGGCGCCACACAGCTGGAAAGTCTCGGGCGCCACACAGCTGGAAAGTCTCGGGAGCCAGACAGCTGGAAAGTCTCGCGCCAGACAGCTGGAAAGTCTCGGGCGCCTGACAGCTGGAAAGTCTCGGGCGCCTGACAGCTGTTCTACCCACAGCTGGAAAGTCTCGGGCGTCCGGAAGCCGGAACGACTCGGGCGTCCGACAGCCGGAACGACTCGGGCGTCCGACAGCCGGAACGACTCGGGCGTCCGACAGCCGGAACGACTCGGGCGTCCGACAGCCGGAATAGTCTCGGCGTCCGACAGCCGGAAAAGTCTCGGGCGTCCGACAGCCGGAAAAGTCTCGGGCGTCGACAGCCGGAAAAAGTCTCGGGCGCAGACAGCAAAAGTCTCGGGCGCCAGACATCCGGAAAAGTCTCCGCCAGACATCCGGAAAAGTCTCGGCGCCAGACATCCGGAAAAGTCTCGGGCGCCAGACATCCGGAAAAGTCTCGGGCGCCAGACAGCTGGAAAAGTCTCCGCCAGACAGCTGGAAAAGTCTCGGGCGCCAGACAGCTGGAAAAGTTGGGCGCCAGACAGCTGGAAAAGTCTCGGGCGCCAGACAGCTGGGAAAGTCCGGGCGCCACACAGCTAAAGTCCGGGCGCCACACAGCTGGAAAGTCCCGGGCGCCAGACAGCTGGAAGTCCCGGGCGCCAGTGGAAAGTCTCGGGCGCCAGACAGCTGGAAAGTTCGGGTTGGTTGGTTGGTTGGTTGATACTTTATGGCACTGAATCCTCTAGGGACATATTGTGCCAAACACAAGGTAAAAAGATTTAAATGTAGTTATTAAAAACGTTGAATAAACATACGATAATGACACAAACTTGTAAAAATTTAAAATATAAAAGAGAAAACTGCTAAGAACAAAGTGAAAAGATTAAAACCTGATTGGTGAGAAAAGATGAGTAAACCATCAAATATGATTATAAAACCCGATATCGGTAAGAATTTAAAAGATTAGGAGGAGGTGATATACCAATTAGACTACACATTTGATATCACTAGGAAAGTACTGACGACGAAGTTTATTAAAATTCTGACAGTCAATTAAAATGTGTTTCACGGTCATATTGACCTTGCAGGTTTGGCAGATTGGAGCAGGATCACCGAAAGGAGGTGACAGTGGGTGAACCGAGTGTGGCCAATACGTAGACGGGTTAGACAACATCCATTTCCTCGTATTTGAGGGGGCCATTGAATGATAACGGGTTTGACTAATGTAATTTATTTTCAACTAGATGGTCCCACGATTTCCAATTTCTATAAGTATTGTACTTAATTTGATTCTTCAAGTCGCAGTATGGAATAGCAATATTAAGGAGATCAAGCGATTTTGCAGCAGAATCCACAAGATCGTTACCTTTATTCCCATGAGAGGGAACCCAGCAAAAGAGAATTGAAAAACCCTTGGAGACTAGGATGCCAACAAGCTTGTAGATGTATAAATTAAAGGGTGACTATTGTATGGTGTGGGTTGGTTGGTTATAGCTTAATGGCACTGAATCCTCCTGGGATATATTGTGCCAAACACAAGTACTCAGTAAAGAAAAATATATTTTAAAAATAATTTCAAAGTTTAAAAGTTAAGAACGAAGCGATGTTTCGACAAGAAATACGAAAGAAATATATGTAGAATTAAAAAGGTGTATAAAGTGAGATATCATATATGAGGATAAAAACCAATGACTCTTAAAAAGGTAAATATTTCAGGATGAGGCGACGCATTTAAAAGATATTTGATATCAGGAGTAGCAGAGTTAAAATAATGAAGACGATGTTGATTATAGATGGGACAGTCTATCAGGGCGTGTTTAACAGACATGTTGGTGTTACAATTTTTACATGAAGGTGCCTGATCACCGAGTAAGAGATGACGATGGGTGAACCGCGTGTGTCCAATACGGAGACGGGTGAGGATGACATCGTGCTTTCTGGATGACAGATGGTTCCACTTTTCAACTATTGGCTTAATATTACGCAGCTTGTTATCAATGGTCAAATCCCAAGCGCTCTGCCAGATTTTATAGAAGCAACCTTGTATATATTTTTTTGCATCACTGCACGGAATAGGAACATCAAGGAACTCAGTAGCAGATTTTGCAGCACTATCAGCCATTTCGTTCCCCTCAATACCCACATGAGACGGAACCCAACAGAAGAGGATGGAGAAACCCACCAGAGTAAGTCTTTCAATGATATGCAATATTTAAAAACAAAAGGGTGACTCTTGCTATTCGGGGAACTCAGCGCCTCCAAAACGCTCTTAGAATCAGTATAAAAAATAAATTTACGATTTTTATGATGGTACAGATGCTCCAAACCTTTAAAGATAGCTAAAATTTCCGCCGAAAAGACAGAAAATGCAGGATGCAACTGGTAGGAGTAGGTATTGTTCTCAATCACATACGCACTGCCCACAAAATTACCACTTTTTGAACCATCCGTAAATACTGGAGAAAATTTGACATACCTTTGTCTGTGATCATAAAATATTTGCTGATAAATCAGAGCAGCAGTCGTGTCTTTGTTAAAATTATTAAAAGGGTTTAAAAAGGTAAAATTGGGTTCTTCCCAAGGTGGCTTAAAAGAATCAGTAGCAAGAATTTGTGCATTGTCAAAATTAATTTCTTTTAAAATAATTTTTATTCTATGAAAAAAAGGAGGAATGCAAGATGTTTTAGCTTTGTAAAGTCTAATGAGATATGGACTAAAATTATGCTTATGTGATGGATGATTGACATTCGATGAAGTTCTAAAATAATGATGAAGTGATAAAATTTTCCTTCTCAGCTCTAGGGGCTCTTCATAGGAGTCGACGTACAAGCTTTCAACTGGGGATGTTCTGAAAGCACCAGTGCACAAACGAAGTGACATATGATGAGGAAGATTTAGTTTGGTTAAAACAGATTTACGGGCAGAACCATATACTACACATCCGTAATCCAATTTGGAACGAATTAAAGCACGATAGATTTTTAAAAGACATGTTCGATCAGCACCCCAAGAAGTAGATGAAAGAACTTTCAGGACATTTATGGATTTTCCACATTTATTTCGGAGATGTTTGATGTGCGGAAGAAAAGTCAGCTTACGGTCGAACACAACGCCTAAGAATTTTGCTTCATCTGTCATGTTAATTTTATCACCTGCAAGATAAATATCAGGATCATGATGCATGTTACGCTTTCGGCAAAAGTGCACACCGTGGGTTTTAGATTTAGAGATGTTAAAACCATTTTGGTCACACCAATTTACAATTTTGTCTACGGCTGCCTGTAACTGTGTCTCAATAAACCCCATATCAGCACTCTCACAAGAAATGTGGAGGTCATCAACATAAAGTGCACCCTTGACAGATTGAGGAATGACTTTTAAAATATTATTAATAGCAATTAAAAAAAGTGTTACACTTAAAACACTGCCTTGTGGCACGCCTTCTTCCTGGATGAAAGTATCGGAATAACAATTACCCATTCTGACCTTAAATTCCCGCTCAGATAAAAACTTTTTGATAAAAATAGGGAGATTGCCCCTTAAATTTAAATTATAAAGCTGCTGAAGGATACCATACCGCCAGGTCCGGTCATAAGCTTTTTCAATGTCGAAAAAAATAGTGACAATATGGTTGCGCCTAACGAATGCATTTCTGATTTTGGTTTCAAGATAAATTAAATTGTCGGTAGTTGACCTACCTCGGCGAAAACCACTTTGAAAATCAGATATATAGCGGTGTTTTTCAATATAGTAAACCAGCCGAGAGTTTACCATTTTCTCTAGAAGTTTGCATAGGCAGTTTGTTAGCGCGATTGGACGATAGCTTAGAGGATCAGCGGGATTATGCCCTGATTTTAGAATAGGAATTATAGTCGCGAGTCTCCAGGGAGTGGGAAAATAATGTTCCTGCCATATTCTATTGTACAGAAGTAAAAGATTGCTTAAAGAAGAGGAAGAAAGGTTTTTTATTATTTCATAGGAAATATTGTCCGGACCGGGAGAAGTCTTACGAGTATTGTGCAGAGCATTCTGCAGTTCAAATAAAGTAAAGTTACTATTGTATTGTTCTTGACTGTTGCTTTTAAATTTAATTTCTTTTTTCTCCACTATAGTTTTATTTCTAAGGAAAGAAGTACTGTAACCGGCATTAGAACAAGTGTTAGAAAGTGAGGAAGCAATCAGATCAGCGATATCCTTAGGGGAAGATAATGTGTTATTGTTATGATTTAAAATGTTGATATGGCGAGTCGAGTGTAGTCCGCAGGAACGCTTTATTCTGTCCCACATCTGTTTACTAGTAGTAGCTGCTGAAACGCTCTCCACGTATTTCCTCCACGAATCCCTCTGGCTTTGCCTTAAAATGCGTCTAAACACTGCTTTGCACTTTTTATAGACGGTAAGATTTTCAGTGGTTGGGTAACGACGGAACTTGCACCACGCTCTCCGTTGGTCTTTTTGGGCGTTGCTGCACTCTTCATTCCACCATGGTTTGGTTTGTCGACGAAAACGGCCAGAGGCTTTTGGAATGGCAGCATCAGCGGCAGTAGTGATGACATCTGTTATAAGCTTAACTGCTTCGTCAATGCTGTTATTCAGGACCATATCTCTGTTTATGATTGCGAGGCTTCGAAAGGTATTCCAATCGGCGGAATTAAGTATATAGTAGGGCATTTTGTTATGAGTGCTGCGCACAGTCGGAGTTAAAATTATAGGAAAATGATCGCTATTGTGCAAGTCATTATCTACATAAAAATTAAAAAAATGGAAAACAGAAGGCGAACAAAAAGCAAGATCAAGAGTATGAAAAGTTTTAGTGGGAAAATGAAAATAAGTAGCTTGATTATTGTTGAACAGACAAAGACTATGATCAGTGAGTAACTGCTCAATCTGTGTTCCTCGTTGATTGGTATTAGTGCTACCCCACAAGGAACTATGACCATTAAAATCCCCAAGAATTATAAAGGGTTCAGGGAGCTGGCTCAGTAAATTATCAAGTGACCTTTGCGGCACATTTTCTTTTGGTGGTAAATAGACAGTACAAATTGTTAATAGAGCGTGAGTATGTACACGGACAGCCACAGCTTGAAGGTCAGTGTGTAAGGTAATGGGAGAAGATGGGTAGTCGTGAGAAACAAAAAGGGCAACGCCACCAGATGCCTTGCTTCCATTAGTATAATCTTTCCTGAAAGTACAGTAACGTCGAATTTTAGCAGTTTTGCTCCCATCCAGAAAAGTTTCCTGGAGGGCAAAACAAGCCGGGTGAAATTTGTTAACCAAGTCTCTGAGATCAGAGACGTGAGTTTTGTAGCCTCGGCAATTCCACGAAAAGAGAGCCATTCTGGGAAGAAAAGGGAAAAAAAAGAGCTGTAACACTAAGGGACGGAGTTTAGAGGCTCCGTCTCAGAACCAAACGATGAATCGTCAGACATGTTCTCTTCAGGTGAAAGATACATTTTTATAGGCTCATCCTGAAAAATAACATCAGCTTTATCACTTTTTAAAAAGTCAGAACGTTTCATCTTAGTTTTTATCTTCACTGCAGGGGGTGGTAACTTCTGTCGTATTGGATGGTTGGGAGGTAGTGGTTTTAATCGCTTTTTCACAATTTGTTTATTTTTGCGAGTTTCATTTGCGTTATTTGTTTCTGTTTTGGGTTTACTGGGGTTGTTGCTTTTACTATTATTAGCTGTTGTTTTTGCATTAGTTTGGTTCTGGGAATGGTTAGAGGCTTTATGATCATTTTGCAGAGATTCAGTTTGGATGGCAATGGATCGTAGAGTCTTTTGTGTGACTGCCGCATAAGAAGATCCAGTTTTAGGATGTCTGTCTTGTATTATCTTGCGGGCCTCAGGATAAGAAAGATTTTGTTTTGCTCTGACAGCTTGGATTTCTTTTTCAACTAACCATTTCGGGCACGACCTAAAGTAAGCAGGGTGCTCGCCGTTGCAATTAACGCACCTAGCACTATTATTGCACCCGTCACTCTCGTGACCCACGTCGCTGCAACGAGCACAAACAACTGACCCACGGCATGCAGCCTTTGAGTGGCCAAAACGTTGGCACTGAAAACACCTTAGTGGGTTGGGAATATATGTTCTCACCGGGCATTTAATATAACCTAAGGTCACATAAGTAGGCAAAACTGGGGTATTGAAAGTAAGAATTAGGTGTTTGGTGTTAATGATCTTTCCGTCACGACGCACAGATATTCTACGTGCCCCACAAACTCCCTGATCTTTCATTTCCTCTAATATCTCTTCATCGCTCACATTGTATAACTCGCGCTCGGATATAACACCCCGCGAAAAGTTTAGGGTATTGTGAAAAGTTGGTTTGATTGGCATATCTGCAAGTTTATTTAATTTAATTAATTTCATAGCTTGAGAGGAACTGTTTGCTTCTATTAAAAGGTCACCTGATTTTAACTTTTTTATGTTTTTGGGTTCGCCAATAGCTGTAATTATAGATTTGTGTATAACAAATGGAGACAAATTTGTGAAAGTTCCGTTCAAATGTTTAATTACAATGAATCGTGCTGTATTTATATTTGGGGTGAGAAAAGATGAGTAAACCATCAAATATGATTATAAAACCCGATATCGGTAAGAAATTTAAAAAGATTAGGATGAGGCGATATACCAATTAGACTACACATACTGATATCACTAGGAAAGTACTGACGACGAAGTTTATTAAAATTCTGACAGTCAATTAAAATGTGTTTCACGGTCATATTGACCTTGCAGGTTTGGCAGATTGGAGCAGGATCACCGAGAAGGAGGTGACAGTGGGTGAACCGAGTGTGGCCAATACGTAGACGGGTTAAGACAACATCCCATTTCCTCGTATTTTGAGGGGGCCATTGAATGATAACGGGCTTGACTAAATGTAATTTATTTTCAACTAGATGGTCCCACGATTCTTGTCAATTTCTATAAGTATTGTACTTAATTTGATTCTTCAAGTCGGAGTATGGAATAGCAATATTAAGGAGATCAACAGCCGATTTTGCAGCAGAATCCACAAGATCGTTACCCTTTATTCCCACATGAGAGGGAACCCAGCAAAAGAGAATTGAAAAACCCTTGGAGACTAGGATGCCAACAATCTTGTAGATGTATAAAATTAAAAGGTGACTATTGTTATGTAAAGTAGAGAGAGAGTGTAAAGAGCTCAAGGAGTCAGAATATAAAATGAATTTTTTACTTTTGTAATGAATTAAGTTCTCCAAAGCTTTAAAAATGGCAATCAGTTCAGCAGTGTAAATTGAAAAACAAGAGTTCAGTTTATAGCTATAAATATCATTATCTATAGCATATGCGCAGCCAACATAATCGTCAGATTTTGAACCGTCGGTAAAAACAGGAATATAGTTATGATATACAAGTCTATGATAATTAAAAAGATGATTAAAAACAATATCAGCAGTAGAAGCTTTGTCAAAGTGTTTAAAAGGATTTAAAAATTTAAAATTTGAAGTTTCCCAGGGTGGAGGTAAAGATTCGGGAATGAGAATATTAAAATCACTTATATTATAAGCAGTTAAAATAGAAATCATTCTTGTATGGAATGGAGGAGTACAAGAAGTTCTAGCTCGATAAAGACGGCTTAAATAAGAATTCAGAGTAAAATTTGTTAAAGGGTGGTTTGGATGACATAAAATTCTAAAATAATATTGGGACGCTAAAATTTCGCGTCTTAGTTTCAGTGGCGCCTCACAACAGTCGGCGTAGAGACTTTCTACCGGGGACGTACGAAATGCACCAGAGCATAATCTAAGTGCCGAATGGTGAATAACGTTAAGTTTCTGCAGGATGGATTTACTAGCAGAACCGTACACTACTGATCCATAATCGAGCTTAGAGCGAATAAGGCAACGGTAGATTTTTAAAAGAGAGGTCCTGTCTGCACCCCAGAAAGTATTAGAAAGGACACGCAAGATGTTAAGTGATCTCTCGCATTTCTTACGCAGATGGATGATGTGGGGTTCAAAAGTTAGCCTGTTATCGAAGATCACGCCCAAGAATTTTATTTCTTTCAATACTTTTATATTCTCTTCTCCCATTTGAATAACAGGATCAGGATGTAATCCCCGTTTCCTACAAAAATGAACGGCGTAGCTCTTTGTCGCAGAAAAACCAAAACCGTTATGATCAGCCCATTTCACAATTTTGTTAACGGATGTTTGAAGTTGACGTTCAATGAAACGCATGTCGGCACCATCACAGGAGATGTGAAGATCGTCCACATAAAGATTCGCTTGAACTGATGGCGGTATTACATTGAGAATCTTATTAATTGCGATGATGAACAAATGGACACTAAGAACGCTACCCTGAGGGACCCCTTCTTCTTGCGTAAAAATATCTGAATAGCAGTTTCCAACCCGAACTTTAAAATTACGTAAAGATAAAAAATTTTCAATAAAAATAGGCAGGTTTCCCCTCATGTCATAACTGTATAATTGTTGCAGTATCCCGTAACGCCAAGTACGGTCATACGCTTTCTCTATGTCGAAGAAAATTGACACCATGTGATGACGCTTCACAAAGGCGTTCCGTATTTTACTTTCAAGATCGACAATGTTGTCAATGGTACTCCTACCACGACGGAAACCACTTTGGTTCAGAGATAAGCAGTTATGATCTTCGAGATAATAATTAAGACGAGCACTAATAATTTTCTCCAAGTTTTACTCAGACAGCTAGTGAGTGCAATTGGACGGTAGTTTAGCGGATTCTTTGGGTCTTTTTTAGGCTTCAAAATGGGAATGATGATAGCCATTCTCCAGGAGGTCGGGTAAGTATGTTCGTTCCAGATTCTATTGAAAAGAAATAAGAGGTTGGAGAGAGAAGTTTGTGATAATTTTTTTATCATACAATAAGAAATATTATCAGGACCGGCTGAAGAATTAGAGGTATTCTGGAGAGCTCTATGTAATTCAATTTCAGTAAGGTCACTATTGTACGGAAAAAAGCGTTTAGTGTGGAAGTTTATTTTGTTTTTTTCTATTAAAGTTCTGTGTTTCATAAAGGATGACGAGTAATTGGTCTTTGAGGAGATATAAGCAAAAGTAGAAGCAATGGCGTTTGAGATGTCATTTAAGGAAGAGATATTTTGGTTATTGATTTCAAGGAAGTGAATTTGATTGTTAGGGTGGACACCAGAGCTGCGTCTCACTTTATCCCACATAATTTTACTAGAGGTAGAAGTAGTTATGCTACTGACATATCTGGCCCAAGAATCTTTTTGGCTGCGTCTTAAAATCCGTCGGAAGATGGCTTTGTGTTTTTTGTAAATCAGAAAGTTGTTCGTAGTAGGATACCTTTTAAAAACATTCCAGGCCCGTCTTTGAGCTCTGTAAGCATTCTGGCATTCCTGGTTCCACCAAGGCTTTGTCTGTCGGCGATAGCTACCAAGAGATTTTCGAATTGAAGAGTCTGCGGCATGAATAATAATATTTGTTACAAGTTCGACGGCTTCATCGATAGTTCTATTTTCTACCATATCTTTAGTTATTTTTGCTAGACTGCTAAATAAATTCCAATCAGCGGTATCAAAAATATATCGAGGGGTACGTTGATTAGGCTTAATATGGGAAATGCCAGTAAGGATAATAGGGAAATGGTCGCTATTGTGGAGGTCAGGGTCAACTTTGAGGTTCCAGAAAGGGTATTGCTGAGGAGAACATATAGCTAAGTCAAGGTGATGGTAGGTTCTATTCGGAGAATGAAAATAGGTAATTTCATTGGTATTGAAAAGCGAGAGATTATGGTCTTGGATTAACTGTTCTATTTGTTTGCCACGGTGATTAATATTGGGACTACCCCAAAGAGGATTGTGACCCATTCATGTCACCAAGAATAATGAAAGGTTTAGGAAGCTGGGAAATCAGATTATTTAGAGACTTTTGATCTATTGCAACGGATGGGGGGAGGTACAGACTGCAAATGGTAATACTTGAATGGATATGAATCCTGACCGCAACAGCTTGTAAGTCAGTTTGCAAATTGATGGGAGCACAAGGATAGTCTTGGGCGATGAGCAGAGCCACCCCGCCGGATGGCCTGTCACCTTCCATGTGATCTTTTCTAAAAGTAGTGAAATACCGGAGCTTTGCTGCTTTTGCTGTATGCAGGAATGTCTCCTGCAGAGCAATACATATAGGGTGATAATTGTTAACCAGATCCCTGAGATCGGAGGTGTGGTGGTGGAAACCATGGCAGTTCCAGGTCATTAAAACCATTATAAAAAAATGCGAAAAAAAAAGAGAAAAAAACGGTTAGCACTGAGGAGAAGCGGATGGACTATCCGTCTCAGAACCGCTGCTAGTAGACATGTCATCATCCGGTGACACGTACATTTTTAGAGAATCGTCTTCAGTAGGGACGAGATTCTCCAAGATAGGACGGTGTTTCAAAAAATCTATTCGCGATAGTTTCTTTTTACTAGCCACAGTTTGTGCTTTGGTTTGATTTTTATTTACAGTAGTTTTTTTCTTAGTTGTTCCTTTATGCTTAGACGAGGCTGGTACATTCAAACTGGTATTTCTAAAGTCAGAAGAATTTTTACTATTACTGTTAGTCTGCGTGTTTGTTTCATGTATGTTTTTACGAATCTGTAAATCTGGTTTATGGATAGAAAGCAAAGATTGTGCGTTTACAGAAGGTAATTGCTTGGATGAAATTTCAGTAACGGAGGTTTTATTAATGATTTTACTCTGGGATATATCAGTTTGAGTTCCGCATGACTTCATAGATTTAGAGCTGACCACAGAGGAGAAGGAAACTCCAGGCTTTGGACAACGAGATGTAACTATTTTTCGGGCTTCCGGGTATGAAATATTGTTTTTTGTTTTTAAATTTTGCACTTCTTTTTCAAATTGCCAGGACGGACAAACACGGGAGAAAGAAGGATGAGCACCTTTGCAGTTCACGCATAAAGGTGTTTTATCACAGTTCATGGAGTCGTGGCCGACTTCCGCACAACGTGCACAGGTAGCGGACCCACGACACGACAGCTTGGAATGTCCAAATCGCTGACACTGGAAACAACGAAGGGGGTTTGGAATGTAAGGGCGAACGGTACATTTCATATAAGCAGCATATAAATTAGAGGGGAGTTTAGGACTATCAAAAGTAATAATTAGATGTTTAGTTTTAATGGTTTGCCCGTCGCGACGAATAGTTATTCGACGGACCGCGACAACACCTTGACTTTTAAGATTTTCCAAGATCTCATCCTCTGGGACATTATACAAATCAGACTCAGATATAACACCTTTTGAAAAGTTTAGCGAACCATGCGGGGAAACAGAAACAGAAAACGGGCCTAAAGTATTACTGGATAATAAAGACTTAGCTTGGTTGGAAGAGGAAACTTGTAATAGGAGATCGCCAGATTTGAGCTTTTTAATTGATTCGACTTCACCAATTACGGACTGAATAGTTTTATGTATTAGAAACGGAGAAATAGAGCTGAAGCTTCTATTTGCGTTATTTTTAACAATAAAAAAAACGAGCTTTGTTACTTACGAGGTGCTCTCCGGTTGAGGGAGAGAAATTTGGCGTGTTTTGAGAACCCATAATAGCAAAAAATTACTTCGGATCCCGACGGCACCACCCACCACGGAGCCCAACGAGGGGATGCAGAAACCTGCACCAGTGCTAGCCGGGATCTATACGATCACAGGTACCAGAAAGTACACCGATCACTTAGTCCAAGCCGAAAACCGACCAGCCGATTGGTACATGTGGACCAATATGTACCTCCCGTTTACACGAAGCCGAGGCCAAAGCAACGTGTTGGAAACTCCCCGCCAAAATAGAAATTCCATAATGATGATTTCCCCCACGGGGAATCCCCTCAATTACCAGGATCCTCATTTCCGGGGACACGGGTCTCCACGCACGGCAAACACGTGGGCAGTTTAAACGCCAAGAGGAGCAAGAGACAGCAGAGCGGAAACAGCTACTCAAGGGGTGCCCTCACCTCAAAAGAGGAAACCGCAACGAGGGAGAAAGATAAGAATAAAGTAGAAGGGAAGAGGAGAGTAGAAAAGAAAAGAGAAAAGATCGCTGGGGTACCTCGGGATTGCGAAACCCGTGTTTACCTGAAGTAGGTAAACCCCCTGAGGGGAGGGAAAAAGGGAAAAGAGCGCTAGGGCACTACGCGACACCCACGCCTGCCAAGAGATAGCAAGCCGGAGAGAAAAAAGACACTGGGGAAACCTCGTCGTGAAGCCCGTGTTCACTTAAGAAAGTGAACTGAGGTAACAGTATCTGGAAAATATAAGGGTTGCTAGTGGAGTTTGGGGCTGACAAAGACTTTAAAACACCAAGAGAATCGACATAAAATATAAAATTCCCTTTCTGATAGTGATTCAGGTGCTGCAAGGCTTTTATAATAGCGATAATTTCCGCTGAGAAGATAGAAAATGCGGGATGCAAAATATGACTGCAAATTCTTCCGTTTATAACATAAGCGCAGCCCACAGAGTCCCTGGACTTCAAACCGTCAGTAAAAATCGGAGTAAAATCATTAAAGTATTCTCTATGATCATTAAAAATCTGTTGATAAATGATAGGTGCAGTGTTACTTTTGTCAAAATTTATAAAAGGGTTTAAAAAGCTGATGGATGGTGTAATCCAAGGGTCAAGATTTAAGTCGGGTGCTAAAATTTGAACATTATGCAAATTAAAATTGTATAAAATGGATTTTATTCTGCGATGAAATGGAGGAATGCAAGATGACCTTGCTTCGTACCATCGGGTGAGATAGGAATCAAACTTATAATTTCGTAGAGGATGATTGACATGAGACAGGATTTTAAAATAATACTGTAGCGATAAAATAAGGCGGCGCAATCATTGTGCTTCACCGGTGTCAGCATAGAGACTTTCCACAGGAGAAGTCCTAAAAGCACCTGAGCACAAGCGAAGAGCAGAGTGGTGAATCGTGTTCAACTTCTCGAGCACAGAATTTCTCGCAGAACCGTACACAGTACTACCATAATCTTTAGATAGAATTAGAGCATGGTAAACTTTTAATAAGGAGATGCGATCGGCTCCCCAGTGAGTGTTCGATAAGACTTTCAAAATATTGAGAGCTCTTTCACATTTCTTCGTAAGTGTAGTATGTGCGGCAAGAAAGTAAGTTTCTTGTCCAGGATCACCCCAAGGATTTGAACTCATCCACAACTGTTATATCACTACCTGCAAGTTAATCTTTGTGATGGTTGGTTGGTTGGTTTTATAATGCTTATTGGCACTGAATCCTCTTGGGACATATTGTGCCAAACAAATAGTTAGATAGAAACGATTACAATGATCAACAAGTTAAAATAGCAGGGCTAAAAGAATGTCAAAAGACAAGAGTAAATATAAAAATATGCAATGACAGTGTATAAATAAAAGCGATGAGTTTATGATCTTAAATGTATGCATAAAAACCAATATCTTTTAAAAATTTAATAAGATTCAAATGAGGTGGATCATGAAGCAATGAAGTTAAGGATATGGAATGAGTTTTAAAATGATGAACACGATGGCGGTAAAAACTTGGACATTCTGCTAAAATGTGTTTCACAGTCACGGGTACTTTACAATGTCTGCAAACAGGGGCAGGTTCCCCGAGCAAAAGGTGACGATGGGTAAAGCGAGTATGCCCTATACGAAGACGAGTAAGAATGACGTCATACTTCCTGGAGGGTATAGAAGGCCAGAGTGATAGTTGAGGTTTCACTTCATAAAGTTTATTATTGATTTGTTGGTTCCAAATAGATTGCCATTTTTCCCTCGCTAAATTAACCACATAATACTTTATGTCAGGGTACGATAAATGAAAGTGGAGAAGATTGTTAGCGGATCTGGCAGCTTTATCTGCTCTCTCATTTCCAGCTATACCAACATGCGAGGGAACCCAACAAAACACTATGGAATAACCCCTTAAAATCATCTTCTTATATATGTTTATGAGATGTAAAATGAGTGGATGGCTCTGGTGGTCAGGAAAGGTGAGAGAATGTATTACGCTAAGAGAATCGGTGTAAATAATAAAACTGTACCCTTTGTAATACACCAGTTTTTCGAGAGCCAGACAAATAGCTATTATTTCAGCGGAAAAAATAGATACGGACGAATGCAGTTTATGGCTATAGACATCATTATCTATTACGTAGGCACAACCAACGAAGTCACTCGATTTAGAGCCGTCAGTAAAAACAGTAGTATATGATCGGTAGGTGTCCCTGTGACTTAAAAATATTAGCTTGAAAATAATGTCAGCAGTGTCATTTTTTGTAAAATCTTTAAAAGGGTTTAATAGAGTAAAATTAGGAATCTCCCAGGGTGGGTTTGTATATTCAGCAGCTAAAATCTTCAGATGAATGAGACTAAAATCAGATAAATGTTTCTTTATGCGCAGATGAAAAGGAGGAATGCAAGATGGACGTGATCTGTACAAACGGGTGAGAAATGAACTGATGAAACGATTATGAGAAGGATGATTAGCATGCGAAGCTGTTCTAAAATAGTAATGAAGGCATAAAATCTGACGTCGGAGATCTAAAGGCTCTTCGTCACAATTGACATATAAGCTTTGAACGGGGGAAGTCCTAAAAGCGCCGGACACTAGGCGGAGGGCCAGATGATGGACAGTATCAAGCTTCTGCAGTGTTGTTTTGGAGGCAGACCCGTACACAGCACACCCATAATCCAATTTTGAGCGGACAATCGCTCGGTAGATTCTTAATAAGCTTGTACTTGCCGCTCCCCAAGAAGTGTTAGATAGAACTTTAATGATATTAAGTGCCCTTATGCATCTCCCTCTCAGGTTAAGAACATGAGGAAGAAAAGTTAGCTTCCTGTCAAAGATAATCCCAAGATATTTTATTTCATTAGCTATGGGAATAGTCATGTTATGAACCCGAATCTTAGGGTCAGGATGGATACCCCGTTTCCTACAAAAATGGACACACTTTGTTTTTTCAGGTGAGAATCTGAAGCCATTGTAATCCGCCCACTTTATTACGTTATTGACTGCAATTTGGAGCTTCCTTTCAATAACTGTCATGTCAGAACCTGCGCAGGATATGTGTAAGTCATCGACATAAAGACTTCCTTTAATGGGGAGAGCAAATTGATTTAAAATATTATTAATCGATACTATAAATAAAGTTACGCTTAAAACGCTGCCCTGAGGTACACCTTGTTCTTGAATAAAAACATCAGATAAAATGCTGCCTATGCGGACTTTAAAATTTCTTAAGTGTAAAAAGTTTTGTATAAAAATAGGGAGGTTTCCTTTTAAACCAAAGTCATATAGGTTACGGAGAATACCGTATCTCCAGGCTCGGTCGTACGCCTTCTCAATATCAAAAAATATTGAAACCAAATGGTTTCGCTGAACGAAAGCGTTACGAATTTCCGTCTCCAGGTCAACAATATTATCAATAGTTGACCTGCCACGCCTGAAACCACTCTGAAGCGCTGATAAACAGTTATTTTTTTCCAGGATGTGTGTTAGGCGGCTATTAACCATCTTCTCTAAAAGCTTGCAGAGGCAGTTAGTTAGTGCAATGGGGCGGTAGCTAAGCACGTCAGTGGGATCTTTGTTCGGTTTTAGGACGGGGATTACAGTGGCGGTATTCCAAGATGAAGGGAAAATCTGTTCATTCCAGATTCTATTGTATAGTTCGAGGATATTGAGTAAGGCGTTGTCAGAGAGATGTTTTATCATGATATATGAGATATTATCTGGTCCAGGAGAAGTTTTTTTCGTATTTTGCAGGGCTCGTTTAAGTTCAAATATTGTAAAACTACTGTTATAACTGAGGAGGATGTCCGTTTGAAAGGTTATTGCTTTTTGTTCAAGATTTCTTTTGTGACTAAGGAAAGAAGGCGTGTAGTTACTGCTGCATGAGATATGAGCAAAGGAAGAGGCAATGGTATTCGCTATTCTCTTTACCGATGATATTGTTTGGTTATTGTGCTGAATAATGGGTATCTGAAGGTTAGAATAAGCGCCTGCACACCGTTTAATTTTATCCCACATACACTTGCTTGAGGTAGAAGCAGATATGCTGCCAACATATTGTCTCCACGATTCCGCCTGGCTACGTCTCATTATGCGCCTAAAACAAGCTTTACACTTTTTATAACTAGTAAGATTTTCGGTAGTAGGGTACCGCCTGAACCTACACCAAGCTCTCCTTTTCTCTTTCTGGGCATTACGACACTCGTCGTTCCACCACGGCTTAGTTTGCCGTCGGAAACAGCCTGAAGATTTTGGAATGGCTGCATCGGCAGCAGCAATGATAGCTGCAGTTATAAGGTTAACGGCTTCGTCAACGCTGTTGTTTTGTATCATATCCTTCGTGATGGTAGCTCGATTTCTAAATTTATTCCAATCAGCAGAATTCATAATATAATATGGCGGTTTGTAAGTTCTGGTTGTAGAAATAGTAGGCGTCAAAATTATCGGAAAGTGATCACTATTATATAAATCATTATCGACATGAAAATTGAAATAAGAGAAGATTGAAGGTGAACAGAAAGCAAGATCGAGCGTGTGAAAAGTTTTACTTGGGAAATGAAAATGAGTTGGTTGTTTTGTATTAAATAAACAAAGACTATGATCTGAGAGTAGTTGCTCCAGCTGAATTCCGCGTTGGTTCGAGCTCGTACTACCCCACAGGGTACTATGTCCATTGAAATCACCAAGGATTATGTAGGGTTCAGGTAGCTGACAAATAAAATTATTGAGGGAGGTTTGTGGAATATTTGCTTTAGGCGGTAAATAAATACTACAAATTGTGATGAGAGAATGGGTGTGGATACGGATTGCAACAGCTTGAAGGTCGGTTTTGAGGTTAATTTGAGAGGACGGGTAGTCGTGGGAGACAAAAAGGGCTACACCACCGGATGCCCTGCCACCATCTACGTGATCTTTCCTATAAGCACTAAAACGCCGAACCTTTGAGATTTTGACCTCATCCAGAAAAGTTTCCTGGAGTGCAAAACAAGCCGGGTGGAATTTATTGACCAAGTCCCTAAGGTCAGACACGTGCGTTTTGAAGCCGTGGCAATTCCAAGAAAAGAGAGCCATTATAAACAAAAAAAAAGAAGGAACTGGGACCTAAGGGGCGGAGTTCAGTGACTCCGCCTCGGAACAGGATGACGATTCAGCTGACATGCCTTCTTCTGGGGAGACATACATTTTAATTGGCTCATCAGCAAACACAATGTCAGCCTTATCATTTTTTAGAAAATCTTCACGTTTCATTTTTGTTTTTATTTTCACTGAAGGAGGTGGAAGCTTTTGACGAAGTGGATGGTTAGGAGGTAAAGGCTTTAACCGCCTTTTGATATTTTGTTTATTGTTTTTATTAATTTTACCAGAGATATTAGAGTCTTTTTTTGTAGATGGTTGGTTGGTTGGATGAGGTTTAATGGCGCAAGGTCCAATAAGAACAAAATAAGCCAGATAAAAGGTAAAAAACAACAACAAATTAGATTAAACAACAATAGATTAAAAGTATATACGAAAAGAACACAAATGAAACGGACCAGAGCAAAAAATTTCCAAACATTAAAAACAGAACATGATATATGAAATTAGAAAAAAAAGTGATGAAAATAAGCCATTATAAAGAAGAATAAAAACCAATGCGCTTGAGAAAGTCAAAAAGGTCAGGATGAGGGGATTCACCCAAAAGGTCATTTAAACTTAAATTTTTAGTACCAAAATACATTAAATAAAAACGAGTAAAACGGGTGCAAGAGGTTAAAAAATGATGAACGGTGAGAAGACAATGGCAGCTTGGACAACGAGGAGGAGGTTCCCCCAAAAGTAAATGAGAATGGGTGAGTCTGGTGTGCCCGATACGTAGTCTAGTCAAAATGACATCACGTTTACGACTAGGAATCAAAGCCCAAGGCGTGATATTTGGTTTGATACCATGGAGTTTATTTAGCGTTTCTTTTCCCCAGTCATCAATCCAGTTATTTCGGACTATAAGGTAAGTTGCATTTTTTATATCGGTGTAAGAGAGCGAGACATTATAATGATCTTTAGCACTCCTAGTAACAACGTCAGCCTTTTCATTCCCCGCAATACCTACATGACTGGGCACCCAACAGAAGAGAATATGGAAACCGCGACGATGAGCTGCTAATAAAGATTAAGAGTCATATAAATAAAGCTGTTTAATATGATACCCGAACTGAGATTGTACAATACGCTCAAAGAGTCTGTATATATCACAAATTTTTTCCTCTTGCTATTTGAAATGAAATTAAGTGCCTCATATACGGCAATAAGTTCGGCAGCAAAAACTGAGCAGAAAGAAGGAAGTCGGTAACTTCGAGCAGTAGTATCACACACAACTCCAAAACCAACGTAGTTATCAGACTTAGATCCATCAGTGTAGATTTCGTTATAGCTTTTGTAGCTATCTCTATGATTGCGAAAGAGTTGCTTATATATGTGAGCATCTGTTACATTTTTAGTGAAGCCTTTAAAAGGATTCATATACGAGACTTTGAACTCCTTCCAGGGTGGTATTTTAAAATAGGGTTTAGGCAACACTTCCTTGTCCTTAAGCAATGAATTTTCTAAAATCCTCCGCATACGCAGACCGAAAGGCGGAATGAAAGATGGGCGATTAGAATAAAAATGATCATAATGACGGTTTAAAAGTATGTTTTTAAGAGGATGAGAAGGATGAGATAAAATGCGATAAAAAGTATTCAATGATACATGACAGCGGATGTGATTCAATGAAGATTCGTAGCAGTTAACGTAAAGACTTTGTACAGGCGATGTCCTAAAAGCACCAGAACAAATGCGTAGTGCAGAATGATGCACAGTGTCCAGTTTACGTAAAACCGATGGACGCGCTGAACCATAAACGGACAAGCGTAGTCAATTTTGGAGCGAATGATTGAATGGTAAATGCGAAGCAGAGAAGAGCGATCGGCTCCCCACGAAGTATTAGCGAGGATTTTCAGAAGGTTTAGCTTTTTTTCGCAGTTTTTTTCTAATAAAAGAGACATGATGAGCAAAAAATAACTTTTTGTCAAAGATGACACCTAAAAACTTAGCAGAGTCTGAAACAGTAATTTTTGTTGACCCAAGATAAATTTCGGGGTCAGGATGGATGCCACGTTTTCGGCAAAAGTGGACACAAGAAGTTTTTTCGCTAGAGATCTTAAAGCCGTTAAAATTAGTCCACTTAATAATATTACGAATGGCCCCTTGAAGTTGCCGCTCGATGAAACGCATATCTTGCCCGGAACATGATATCTGGAGATCGTCAACATAAAGGGTAGCTTTAATGGAAGGTGGAAGTCTGTTTAAAACCTGATTTATCTTTATTGAAAAGAGAGTCACACTTAGAACTGAACCTTGAGGCACTCCCTCTTCCTGAATATAAACATCAGAAAACGTGTTTTTTATACGAACTCTAAAATCCCGATGTGAAAGAAAGTTTTTAATAAAAATTGGCAAGTTCCCACGAAACCCAAAATCATAGAGATCGCAAAGGATGCCATAGCGCCATGTCCGATCATATGCCTTTTCAATGTCGAAAAAGATAGAAACTAAATGGCTCCTTTTCAAAAAAGCGTTGCGAATCTGCGTTTCTAAGTAAAGAATATTATCAATAGTGGACCGACCTTTTCTAAAACCACTCTGGAGAGGAGGAATACAATTTTTGCTTTCCAAGATGTAAACCAAACGAGAATTGACCATTCTCTCAAATACCTTACAAAGGCAGCTAGTGAGGGCAATTGGGCGATAATTGCTAGGGTTAGAGGCGTCTTTGTCTGCTTTGGGAATAGGGATAATTATGGCAGATGTCCACTGAATAGGAAAGGTGTGCTCTGTCCAGATGCGATTATATAGGCTTAGAAGAGTTAAGAGAGAATTGTGAGACAGATGTTGTAGCATTTGATACGTGATATTATCAGGACCAGGGGAAGAATTCTTTAGGTGTCTTAAGTTGTTAAGTAGTTCGAAGTCAGTGAACGGACAGTTGTAAAGGAGATTAGAGACCGTAGAGAAGTTTAAAGAATGCTTCTCAGCTTTCATTTTGTGGCGTAAAAACTCAGTAGAATATGACGTGCTATTTGAAGCTGAAGCAAAGGACAATGCGATGGTATTGGCAATATCTTTCATATTCGAGATTAATTGGCCGTTATGATGGAGACAAGAAACTGGATAGTTATTATAGTAAATACCCAAAGCACGCCTTACTTTCGTCCAGAGCTGCTTGGATGAAGTGTTAGAATTTATACAGAGACATATCGTTTCCAAGAATCCCGTTGGCAACGTCTCCTAACTTTCCTCGCCTGGGCTTTAGCTTTTTGAAATTTTAGTAGGTTTTCAGTAGACGGATACCTACGAAATATGCTCCAAGCCTTTTGCTAACGCTTTTTGGCCATATGGCATTCCTCGTTCCACCAAGGCTTTTTATTTTTAAGGGGGCGGTTCTTAGATAGAGGAATGCTAGCATTAGCAGCTTTTAGAATGGTGGAGGTAACAATATGGACAACGTTGTCGATATTACCTTCGATCATGTCCGGAGTGATTATAGCAAGGGAAGTGAAGGTATTCCAGTCTGCCTTATCATAGATGTAGTGCGGAATAGAAGTAGAATCTCCAAATTGTGAATACAGGGGGGAGAGGAAAATCGGGAAGTGGTCACTGTTGTGCAAGTTTTCTGAAACCCAGAAGTTGTAAAACGGAGCAATGGGGGGAGAGCAGATAGCAAGATCAATGGCATGAAACGTTTGCGTAGGGGTGTGAAAATAGGTACTGTCGCCGTTATTCAGAATGCACAGAGAAAAGTCATTAATGAGATTTTCAATAAGTTCCCCTCTATTGTTGAGATCAGTGCTTCCCCAAATGGGGCTATGGGCATTAAAATCACCGACTATTATAAATGGAGGAGGTAGTTGGTTAATTAGACTATTTAGTGATTGCTGTGACACAGATTCGTTGGGAGGGAGATAAATACAACAAATAGTGGTGAGATGCTTTAGATGTATGCGAGCAGCAACGGCTTGGAGATTAGTGTTAAGTGTGACGTCTATGGAAGGAATGTTACAGTTTATCAACAGAGCAACCCCACCAGAGGCGCGTTCACCCAAGTCATAATCTTTGCGGATAGTTTTATATTTATAAAGCTTCAGATTAGTTCTGCAATTTAAGTAGGTCTCTTGTAAAGCCAGGTAGACAGGACTATGATCGAAAACGAGGGTTTTTAAATAATCCATCTTATTGCGAACACCGTGGCAGTTCCAGGAGAGAACAGCCATCAAGAGGAAATTCTAAGCGGATTACGAGTTCCTATGATTCCTTTTGCCTCTTTTTCCGGAACATCTTCATCCATCGATTTCCCAGAGAGTTCAGAGTCCGAGACACGTAAATTTAATATGCTGTCATCAATATTTGGTTGTTTGGGAATCTTTTTAACTTTAAAATAATCAGCTTTGTAGCTGGACCCTTTCGTAAACACTGGTCTAGAAGGGGTATTTTCATTTTTCTTTCTAACTTTTTTTTTGTTGAATTTTCGCTTGCTTCGTTTGAGTACAGATTTCATTATTATTTTTCTGACTTGTTGATGTAGGTTGAGGAGGACTGCGAGTTTGAGATGGGGAGAGAGATGTGAGAGCAGATATTTTAGTAGGTGAGTCAGTTTGAATACCAACAGATTTCATACTTTTAGTGGCAGCAGAATAGGAGAGTCCAGGTTTGGGGGTACATGACTTTACTAGGTTACGAGCTTCTGTGTATGATATATTTTGTTTTACTTTCACAGCCTGTATTTCTTTTTCGGTTGCCCAATTTGGGCAAGATCTAGAATAAGAAGGATGGTCACCCTTGCAGTTGACGCATTTGAATGGTTCCGAGCAACCTTCGCTGCCATGTCCAGGGGCACCACAACGTGGACAGGTAAGATTACCACGACAGGAAGTCTGTGAATGACCAAATCTTTGACATTTAAAGCAGCGTAGAGGATTGAGTATGTATGGTCTAACGGAGCAGTTCAGGTATCCGGCTTTGATAGTAGTAGGAAGTTTAGGAAGGTCAAAAGTCAGGATTAGATGTTTAGTATTAAAAGTATTATTGTCTTTGCGGATTGTGATTCGACGGACAGCACTGACGTGTAGCGGTTTTAGATTTTCCAGAATTTCAGATTCAGATAGATATTGAAGGTCAGACTCAGATATAACGCCTCGGGATTGATTAAGTGTTCTGTGAGCGGACACGGAAACAAATTTTAATCCAATGCTCTTCAGTTTCAAAATATTAGTTGCTTGGCCGGCATTGGCGACTTGTACCAGAAGGTCTCCAGATTGCAATTTTTTAATGTTCGTTACCTCACCGACAGTCGATTGGATGGTTTTTGGATGAGAAAAGGGGAGATTTGGTGGAAATTTCCTTCGTTACATTTGATTATGAAAAAAACGAGAACAATTAACACTAATTTCAGCAGTTTCACTTGACGATACATTGACGTGGAGATTTTTGTTTTTTGAACCCATAATGAAAGAATTAGAGATTCGGACCCGACCGCACCACCCACCATGGAGCCCAACAAGGGGATGCAGGGTTCTGCACCAGTGCTAGCCGGGCCTATACGCTCACAGTCAGAGACCGATCGCTTGAACCGTAGCAGATGACAATGTCTAATCTACCAGCCGATTGATACGCACCGGAACTTACGTACCCCCCGTTTACTCGAAGCCGAGGCCAAAGCAATGTGTTGAAGTTTCCCCGCACAAATGGAAATGCCATTCAGATGATTCCCCTACGAGAAAACCCCTCAATTACCAGGATCCCCATTTCCGAGGACACGGGTATCCACGCACGGCAAACACGTGGGCAGTTTAAAACGCCAAGAGGAGCAAGAGACAACAGAGTGGAAACAGCTACTCAAGGGGTGCCCTCACCTCAAAAGAGGAAACCGCAACGAGGGGAAAGAAAAAAGAATAAAGTAGAAGGAAAGAGGAGAGTAGAAAAGAAACGAGAAAAGATCGCTGGGGTACCTCGGGATTGCGAAACCCGTGTTTACCTGAAGTAGGTAAACCCCCTGAGGGGTTTTTTTTTTTTTTTTTTTTTTTTTTTTTTTTTTTTTTGGGGAAGTTTTTATTTTGTTGTGGAGGTATTGTTTTGTGGTGCTTGGGCCTGTAGTAAGTTTTAAAGATTTCTCAGACGTAGCTTTGGTTTCGTTTCCAATTCTATTGAGGATAGAGGATTGAAAAGTTTCAGTTTGTACGGCTATAGATTTTACGGTCTTTGGTTTTAAAGCTGCTGAATAGGATATGTTAGGTTTAGGTGTACGAGAGATTACAATTTACGCCTCTGGATAAGATATGTTATTTTTTATTTTTAAACTTTGAATTTCTTTCTCCATCTGCCAAGAAGGGCAAGAGCGGGAGAAAGATGGATGTGCCCCTTTGCAATTAAACACACATCAGTGCCTTTTGACAATTCAGAGTCGTGGCCAGCTTCTGCGCAGCGGGCGCAGGTAACGGCCCCACGACAAGATAACTTAGAATGGCCAAAACGTTGGCACTGGAAGCAGCGTAAGGGGTTTGGAATATACGGACGTACTGGGCAACGGAGGTAGGCTGCAGTAATATATGATGGGAGATTCGGGCTATTGAAAGTTAGTATTATATGTTTGGTATTGGATAACCCCACCACGACGAATCGTGATGCGTCTGACTTGGGTTACACCTTGGTCTTTCAGATTTTCTTTAATTTCCTCTTCAGAACAATTGAATAAATCAGATTCGGAAATTACGCCTTTAGAATAATTTAAACTATTATGCTGTAATACTATTATTGAGAATGTCCTAAGTAGTCCGGGATAAGATTTTTAGCCTGAGATGCGTTCGAAACTTTTATTAATAGATCTCCAGATTAAGTTTTTTACAGATTCCACTTCGCCAAAAGATTTTATTAATTTGTGTATTAGAAATGGATGTTTGTCTGAAACTATCATCTGTCAACTTTTAATAATAAAATAACGTGTTATTATTAAATACATTTACACTTTGTTGCTCTGCATGAGAGTACTGAGAGGGGGGAGAGGAAGCCATGATAGCAAAAAGAATGTTCGGACCCCGGCGGCACACCCACCACGGAGCCCAACAAGGGATGCAGAAACTTGCACCAGTGCTAACCGGGATCTATACGGTCACAGGTACTTCTGAAGCTGCTACCACCCTTAACGCAACAGTCCAGAGAGTACACCGATCACTTAGTCCAAGCCGAAAATCGACCAGCCGATGGATACATGTGGACCAGTATGTACCTCCCGTTTACACGAAGCCGAGGCCAAAGCAACGTGTTGGAAACTCCCCGCCAAAATGAAAATTCCATAAAAGATGATTTCCCCCACGGGAAGTCCCCTCAATTACCAGGATCATCATTTCCGGGGACACGGGTCTCCACGCACGGCAAACACGTGGGCAGTTAACAATTCGCGAGAGGCTATGTTCAGGACGGAACATAGCATCACGAGAAAAGCCCTCACCTCCGAAGAGGGAACCACAACGAGGGAGGAAAGGGAAAGGACAAAGTAGAAGACAAGAGGAAACGGAAAAAGAGATTAAAGTTCGCTGGGGTACCTCGGGATTGCGACACCCGTGTTTACCTAAAGTAGGTAAACCCCCTGAGGGGGGCGTTGTGGAGGAGATAAAGTTTTAGGCATTATCTTGGACAAAAAGCTGACTTTTAAATCGCATATTGCTGTTCTTCGAAAAAAATGTGAAAGTTTGTTTGTTTGTTTATTTGTTTGTTTTAAGGTTTAATGGCGCAAAATCAACTAAGGACATACTGCGGCAAACAAAAGAGTAAAACAGTACATAGATAAAAAAAAGGAAACAAGGTAAAACAAGCAAAAGTTTATGAATGAACGATTAAAACATTAATACGCACAAAAACAGATGATAAAAGCAACAGCGCAGAGATGTAGAAAAAGGAATTTAAATTCATGAAATAAACCAGTAACATGTAAAAATTTAAAAAGATTCCGATGGGGATCATCTCCAACAAGGTCAATTAAACTAGGTGATTTTGAATTAAAAAGTTTGAGATACAGTTGGTAAAAACAGGAGCACGAAGTTAAAAGATGTAAAACAGTGATAGGCAAATGACAATAAGAACAGGTTGGAGCAATATCATTGAGGAGAAGGTGGACATGCGTGATCCTAGTATGGCCAATCCGGAGGCGAGTAAGAATAACGTCCTTTTTACGGCTACCAATGGTAGGCCAAATGCCTAAGATAGGTTTAATTGCGTGCAGCTTGTTATCAACCATACCCTCCCAATTATTTTGCCATACAGAGATGTAATGACGTCTAATTTCTTTCTTAATATCAGGGTACGGTATAGGACAGTCAACGTGGATGTCAGGGCTTTTAGCTGCTTTATCGGCCACCTCGTTGCCATAGATACCAACATGGCTAGGGACCCAACAGAATGTGTATACCTCGCCGTTCAGCTCTATGTTTTAAATCTAAAATACTAAAAACAATGGGGTGAATGGAATTGCAAGATTTTAAGGTATTAAGAGCACTGAGAGAGTCAGTATAGATAATAAATTTCTTACTATGATTCGGTGATATGTGCAGTAACGCTTGTTCAATGGCATACAGCTCAGCGGTGAAAATAGAACAAACTGAAGGGAGGCTATAACTGATAATATTGCCATGACACACAAAGGCAGAACCGACAGAAGAGAAGGACCTCGAGCCGTCTGTATAGATAGGAGTGTAGCTGAGGTAAGCAGCACGGTGGGCGGCAAAGAAATTACGCAAGATACCTCCATCAGTATCAGACTTCATAAAGCCAGCAAAAAGATTGAGGTAGGAAAATTCAGGAGTCTGCCAGGGAGGGAAAGCTAGGAGTCTATTCACTGAAGTAGAGACTTTGTAAAGGTTGGTTCCACACAGGATATTGCGCATTCTAATAGCAAAAGATGGCACACAAGATGGGCGATTATGAAATAATTGAACAAGATGGGTTTCATTAAAGAGATTATGTAGAGGATGATTGGGGTGTGACATTACACGGAAGTAATAGCTTAGTGAAAGCTGCTGGCGGATGAAATCCAAAGAAGGTTCATTACTAAGAACATACAGACCGGGAATGGGGGAGGAACGAAAAGCGCCAGTACAGATGCGGAGAGCCGTATGATGAACGGTGTCAAGAGTTTTTAAGACAGATTTCTTAGCCGAACCATAAGCAGCACAAGCATAATCCATTTTCGAACGGATGGCAGACCTGTAAATGCGCAGCATAGAAGTGTAATCTGCACCCCATGAGGTATTCGACAGAAATTTTAGCAAATTCAGCCCTTTTTCGCATTTTAACCTGAGGTTTTTTACATGGGGGGAGAAAGTTAACTTACTGTCAAAAGTAATTCCCAGGAATCTAACCGAATCTACTACAGTAATGGGCGAATTACCCAGATACAGTTCAGGGTCATTATGCATATTTCGCAACCTACAAAAGTGTGTACAAACAGTTTTTTTCATTCGAGATGGAGTGCCCATTTTCATTGCACCACTTATAAACACTACGGATGGCTGTCTGTAACTGTCTTTCAACAAAGCGCATATCCTTACCTTCACATGATATGAGTAAATCATACACGTAAAGACTACCATGAACAGTCCGAGGAATTTGATCTAAAATAGAATTAATTTTAATTAAAAATAGAGTGACACTTAAAACACTGCCCTGGGGGACACCCTCTTCCTGGATAAAACTATCGGATAAAATATTTCCAATACGAACATTAAAAACGCGCAACGTTGAAATGGATTCTCCCCTGTATGGGTACGGAGATGAACATTTAAATTATATTTTCTTGAAAATATTTTATTGCATACAGTGCAAGTGTGTAGCTTTTCTCCGTCGTGGGAATTAACATGAACATTTAAATTCCATTTTCTGGAAAATGCTTTGTAGCATACAACACACGCATATGGTTTCGCTCCAGTATGGGAACGAAGATGAAGTTTTAAATTAGATTGTTGCGAGAAAGATTTTTTGTATTCACAACGTTGAAATGGATTCTCCCCTGTATGGGTACGGAGATGAACATTTAAATTATATTTTCTTGAAAATATTTTATTGCATACAGTGCAAGTGTGTAGCTTTTCTCCGTCGTGGGTTGGTTGGTTGGTTGGTTGATAATTAATGGCACTGAATCCGCAAGGGACATATTGTGCCAGACACAGGGTAAAAAAAAAAATAAAACACATACAATATAAACACTATAAACATAAAACTATTAGTGGAATGACAAGACAAATGAAACAACACGAGCTTAAAAGCATGCTTATGAAAAAGTAGTGATTAGATAAAAACAAATGTGTATAAAACGAAAAGTAGCACCCAAAAAAAGACACGAAGAAAAAAGTTATAGCAAAATCAAATAAGTGGATAAAAACCAATGCGTTTTAAAAACCCAAAAATATTTTTATGAGGTGTAGAATTAAGAACATTACTTAAAAGAATACTATTTGAATGAATGTAATAAAACCTCTGATTATTATATACAGGACAATCGACAAGAATATGGTTCACAGTTACAGCCACTTTACAGCAAAGGCAGGTGGGCACAGTTTCCCCCATGAGCAAGTGACGGTGGGTGAGGCGAGTATGTCCAATGCGCAGACGAGTTATGATTACATCATTTCTTCGATTAGGGAGTGAAGGCCACATTGTTATTAGAGGTTTAACAGCATGTAGTTTATTGCCATTTTGTCCATTCCAAGATTGCTGCCACTTTCTATACAATAACTGAGTCACGAATTTTTTTACATCGGAATAGGGCAACTCAAAGGCAAGATAATTGTTTGCGGACTTCGTAGCTTTATCTGCAAGTTCGTTGCCATGTATACCTACATGTGAAGGGACCCAACTGAGTATGACGTTTACTCCCAAGGAAGCAAGATATTTTAGAGAGTTTAAAATTTTAAAAATGAGAGGGTGACTATGAGAATCTGTAAAACCAAGGGCATGCAAAACACTCAAAGAATCCGTGTAAATAATAAAATTTCCTTTGTTAAAATAGAGCAACTTTTCTAAAGCTTTGACAATGGCTAAAATCTCGGCAGTAAAAATTGAAGTCGCTGGGTGGAGAGAGTAACTATATGAATGACCCTCAAAAATAAAAGCGCAGCCAACAAAGTCGTCCGATTTGGAGCCGTCAGTAAAAACAGGAACGTAGTCTGAGTAACAGTGTCGGTGGTGATTAAAAATCTGCTGAAAAATGATGTCAGCTGTAGAAGCCTTGTCAAGAGATGAAAAAGGATTTAAAAAGTTAAAATTTGCATCATTCCAAGGAGGGTGATAAGTGTCAGAGGCTAAAATATTAACGGTGTCCAGATTAAAATCAGATAGAAGTTTCTTTATTCTATAACGAAATGAAGGAATGCAAGATGGGCGATGATTAAATAAACGAGTGAGGAAGCTGCTAAAACTGTGGGTATGAAAAGGATGATTTTTAAAAGATAAAAGCCTAAAATAGTACTGTAAAGATAAAACATTTCGCCTTAAATGAAGAGGGGCTTCGAAGCAATCAACATAAAGACTCTCCACAGGGGAGGTCCTAAAAGCTCCAGAGCACAAACGAAGACCGGTGTGATGGTTGGTTGGTTGGTTGGTTTTTGATGTTTAATGGCACTGTATCCACTTGGGACATATTGTGCCAAACACATGGTTAAGAGACCTCATACAGGGTAAAAGCTGTAGAGAAAATAAAACAAAAGTAAAAGAAGACAAAGTGGTACACAATCTTATAAAAACGTATAAAAGTGGTGGAGAATTAAACAACAAACATGGGTAAAGAAAAGCTGAATATAAAAATGTCTAATAAAAAGGAGTGAAGAATTAAATAAGTTGATAAAAGCCGATATGCTTCAAAAACCGAAAAAGGTTTTGATGAGCGGTAGCATTAAGTAAGGCGGGTAATGGAATGTTGTGAGAATGGAAATATAAAAGTCTAACATTGTTATAAATAGGACAGTCTAAAAGAATGTGCTTCACGGTGACAGCAACCTTGCAGTGAAGGCAAGTGGGAGCAGGTTCTCCTACGAGTAAATGACGGTGAGTGAGACGAGTATGTCCTATTCGGAGTCGAGTTACAATCACATCTTTCCGGCGAGAAGGAATCGAAGGCCACATAGTGATACGAGCTTTAATAGCTTGAAGTTTATTCAGAGTTTGTTCATCCCAACAATGTTGCCATTCTTTTTGAACCAGCTGAGTCACAAAATTTTTTATATCACAGTATGGCAATTGAACGTCGAGATACGTTTTAGCGGATTTTGCAGCTTTATCTGCAAGTTCATTGCCCTTTATACCCACGTGAGCCGGAACCCAACTAAATTGAACATCGATTCCCGATGACATTAAATCATTTATCGAATTTAAAATATTGAGAGTGAGAGGATGACTATGAGTATGAGGATGAGCAAGAGCATGGAGAACACTCAATGAATCTGAGTAAACAATAAAATCTTTTTCCTTGCGGTTGGGCAACTCTTCTAAAGCCTTAAAGATGCCTAAAAGTTCCGCGGTGAAAATTGAAACAGCCGGATGCAGGGAGTAACTGGTAGAAACGTCTCCAATATTAAAAGCGCACCCAACGAAGTCGTCCGATTTGGATCCGTCAGTAAAAACAGGAGTATAGTTAGAATAAAATTGGCTATGATAATTAAAAATTTGTTGAAAAACTATGTCAGCTGTAGAAGCCTTGTCAAGATAAACGAAAGGATTAAGGAAGTTAAAAGCAGAATCGTTCCAAGGAGGATGATTAAAATCAACTGATAAAATATTTACAGTGTCTAAGTTAAAATTTGACAAAAGGTCTTTGATTCTATAATGAAACGATGGAATGCATGATGGACGATGAATAAATAACCGTTTAAGGTATGAGCTAAAAACAGAGTTATGAAGAGGATGATTCTTAAAAGATAAAGTTCTAAAATAATAGTGTAGAGATAAAACTTTCCTTCTTAAATGAAGAGGGGCCTCATAACAGTCAACATAAAGGCTCTCCACCGGGGAGGTTCTAAAGGCACCAGAGCATAATCGGAGGGCAGAATGTTGTACAGGATTCAATTTATTTAAATTGGAATTACGCGCAGACCCGTAAACTACAGAACCGTAATCAAGTTTGGAGCGGATTATAGCTCGATAGATCTTCATTAAGGAGGTTCTCAGAGCCCCAAGACGTACTGGATAGAACACGTAGTAAATTTATTGCTTTTTCGCACTTTTTGCGTAAATATGAAATATGGGGGAGAAAGGTCAATTTCTGGTCAAAAATTACCCCGAGAAATTTATATTCTTTTTTAATATTTATAGGATTGTCCGCGATAGTAATATCCGGGTCTGGGATAATGCCTCTCCTGTTGGTAAAAGGAACACAACAAGTTTTTGAGTTGGAGAAACTAAAGCCGTTGTCGGAAGACCAGTTTATTATCTTGTTAACTGCCACTTGGAGCTGCCTGTTGATAAATCTCATGTCAGCGCCCTCACAGGATATCATCAGGTCGTCAACGTACAAGCTTCCCTTAACTGTAGAAGGGATATTGTTTAAAATACCATCTATGGCAATAATGAACAGTGTGACACTCAGGACGCAACCTTGAGGCACACCCTCCTCTTGGATAAAATCATCAGATAAAAAATTAGAGATGCGGACTTTAAAATGACGCAAGGATAAAAAATTTGAGATAAAAAGTAGGAAGGTTACCCCTCAATTGAAAGTTGTATAATTTCTTTTTAATACCGTATCTCCATGTACGGTCATACGCTTTTTCCATATCAAAAATATAGAGACCAAATGTTTTTTCTTTACAAAAGCTTCACGTATTCTTCTTTCCAAATGGATAATGTTATCAACAGTACTTCTACCTCGACGAAAACCACTCTGATAGTTTGATAAATAGTTATATTTTTCCAAGTAATGCATCAGTCGGGCATTGACCATTTTCTCCAAGATCTTGCAAAAACAATTTGTGAGGGCTATAGGACGGTAACTTAAAGGATTAGTAGGGTCTTTTCCGGGCTTTAAAATAGGGATAATAACTGCCATTCTCCAGGATGAAGGGAAGGTCTGTTCTTGCCAAATTCGATTAAATAAATGCAATAAGTTTTGAACTGAACAAGTCGATAGGTTTTTTATCATACAGTATGAAATATTGTCTGGACCACAGGAAGTATTGTGTGTATTCTTGAGTGCTCTATTTAATTCAAGAAGGGTAAAATTTTTATTATAGGGCAGATTTAGATTACTTCGGAAATTAATTGCTTTCTTTTCAGCTGCTATTTTGTACTTAATAAAATTAGAGGAGTAGCTGGAATTAGAAGAAATTCCTGCAAAAGTTCTTGCAATTGTATTTGTGATATCTTTAGTAGAGGATATAGTGATGTTATTTTCCTTTAGAATGTGTATTTGATTATTAGGATAAGCTCCGGAACAGCGTTTTACTTTATCCCACAGGACTTTGCTGGAGATACTGCTAGTTAAACTACCGACGTACTTCCTCCATGAATCTCGCTGGCTACGTCTTAGGATTCGTCTGAAAACAGCTTTACATTTTTTGTAAGTTATATAGTTTTCCGTGGTAGGGTAACGTTTGAAGACATAGAAAGCTTTCCTTTTTTCTTTGTAGGAGATTTTACAGTCCTCGTTCCACCATGGTTTCGTCTGTTTGCGATACCTCCCTGAAGACTTTCGAATTGAGGCGTCAGCGGCTTTTACGATAGTATCGGTAATTAAATTAACAGAATCGTCAATAGAAATGTTCTTGACCATATCACTTGTAATATTGGCTAGCAAACGGAAAGAATTCCAGTCAGCAGTATCGAGAACGTAACGTGGAGTCCTATAATTTGTATGGAGCCTATTAGTATGAGAAAGGATTAAGGGGAAGTGATCACTATTATAAAGATATGACTCGACTTTTAGTTTCCAGTGCAAGAAAAGTTGCGGAGAGCAGATTGCCAGATCAAGTGAATGATAGGTTTTGTTAGGTGAATGAAAGTAAGTGATTTGGTCAGTGTTAAACAAACATAGGTCATGATCGGAAATAAGCTGTTCAATCTGGGAACCGCGATGATTAACCTGAGTGCTACCCCACAAAGGGCTATGACCGTTAAAGTCTCCTAGGATTATGAAAGGTTCAGGAAGTTGGTTGATTAGGTTGTCTAGAGTTTGTTGCTTTATTCTTGTGCTAGGAGGAAGGTATAGACTGCAGACTGTGATAAGAGAGTTAATATGAATGCGAATAGCTATGGCCTGTAAGTCCGTTTGAATATTGCAAGAGCTAGTAGGGTAATCAAAAGAGGTGAAGAGCGCCACGCCACCTGACGCTTTGCCCCCTTCAATGCAATCTTTCCGAAAGGTGCTGTAACGCTTAAGTTTGGCATTTTTAGTTTCAGTAAGGTATGTTTCCTGCAGAGCAACACATGCCGGATGGTATTTGTTTACGAGATCTCTCAGGTCAGACACGTGATGCACGAAACCATGACAGTTCCAAGAAAGGAGGACCATGATAGAAAAAACAAAGGGCAGAGAAAGCGGACTAGCGATCGGAGGAAGTGGATGCATCTGCATCCATATCAGAAGCTTTGTCCGACAGCATGTCTTCCTCAGGGGAGACATAGACTTTCAATGAGTCTTCAAAGTTATCAGTTTTTTTTGCATGTTTCTTATTTTTCAGGAAATCTTTATACGTGATCTTTTGAGGAGTGGATTGCTTAGGTTTTTTTGGTGGTGGATATTTAACCACGTTTTGGACAGATGAATTATTTTCACTTTGATGCGAACCATTAGACTGTTGGGTTTGGGGTTCAGATTTATTAATCTTTTTTCGACTTCTTCGACTAGGTGTCGGTAAGGTCTGGGTTTCCTTTGCTGTCGAAAGATCTAAACAGTTTCTGGTAACTTGTTCAGTTGCTTCTGTTTGCGTTCCCACACTCTTGACTGATTTTACTGTCATTGAAGTAGCGTAGGAGATTCCAGCCTTCGGTGAACGAGCGATAACTAGTTTACGTGCCTCAGGATAGGTGATGTTCTTGTTAGTTTTTACAGTTGTTATTTCCTTTTCAAGCTGCCAAGATGGACAGGTTCGTGAGAAGGAGGGATGGGACCCTTTGCAATTCACACACAGAGGTGATTTAGTGCAATTATCACTGTCATGGCCAACTTCAGAGCAACGTGCGCAGGTAAGGTTTCCGCGACAAGACAACTTCGAATGCCCGAATCGCTGGCACTGAAAGCATCTGAGTGGGTTCGGGATGTAAGGACGAACGGAACATCGTAAGTATCCTGCTGTTATATAGGATGGCATTATGGGTGTATTAAAGGTTAATATTAAATGTTTAGTGGGAAGACTGTTACCATCACGGCGAATAGTTATCCTTCGGACAGCGCATACATTTTGGTCACGAAGGTTTTCGAGGATTTCATTTTCAGGGACTAGAGTTAGGTCAGATTCTGAGATCACACCACGTGAGAAATTTAAAGTACTATGGGGGGTGACAGATACAGCTAGATGAGCGAGCTTCGAGCAAGTAGAAAGTTTAAGTGCTTGATCTGAGGAATCAGCTTCGACTAGTAAATCACCTGATCTTAGTTTTTTTACGGATTTAACATTACCAATTGTTGACTGTAAGCATTTGTGGATAAGGAAAGGGGATATTTTGTCAAACGTACCCTCTGTGAGTTTTATTATAAAAAAACGTAAGTTGCATTTTTGAGAGTCAACCATAAGACTCTCTGACCTATCCGCCCATGAAGCCGCACCTAAATATTCCTTAGTTGCAGCCATCATGAAAAAAAAACCACGGATTCCTTCCAGTCTGAACGGAGCCCCCGCCTTCCACACTTTCCTAACGTGTAAAGTGTAACCGCCGGAAAACTCCGCAACTAGATAACAGGCGCCGGGCCGTAACGTGCACCTGGTGCACAGGGTCCACAGCCGTGGAGGATTTCTCGATACGTCGCGACGCCCATCATAAAGATACACGTGACGAAGGGTTTTCAACCTCCGGGACCGTTTCAGGTGAACGTTCCTCAACCAATACCATCACAGTACGCCACTCCTCTTCACCGACACAACCCCAACAGGGTCCGTTCCCGAGCCCAAACGGTATCCCTTACGGGAGAGGCCGAAGAGTGGTACAGGACCCAGTAAAGTCGAGGTTGGATGGGCGGAGATCGGTATTGATACGGTGAATGCTCCGAAGGGGACAGAAAGCACAACACAAATTTTTTTTTCTACTTTTTTAGTTTTTAAATTTTTTATTTTTATTTTTATTTTTTTAACAGTAGGAACAACACTAAATACACCAGATTAGTACAGAAAACCGAAACAAAAAACGTGTTAGAAAGAACTCCAGAGGGAGGGGAATGAGACAGGTTCAGAAAAAAGAGGAAGGACAACACAAAAGGACAGAAAGAAGGGAAAAAGGAAAAGAGCGCTAGGGTACACTGGGGACGCGACACCCACTCCTGCCAAGAGGTAGCAAGCCCCACGGAGGGAGAAAAAAGACACTGGGGAAACCTCGGGGTCGTGAAGCCCGTGTTCACTTAAAGAAAGTGAACCCCCTGAGGGGGACCGGTGTGATGGATAGTGTCCAGCTTTTTAAGTACAGATTTACTGGCGGAACCGTAAACAGCACAGCCATAATCTAATTTAGAGCGGATGACCGCATGATAGATTTTCATTCGAGAAGAGCGGTCAGAACCCCAATTGGTACTAGAGAGTACCCTCAAAATATTCATAGCTCGCTCACATTTTTTGCGCAGATGTAAAATATGAGAGGAAAAAGTAAGTTTTTTGTCCATAATAATGCCAAGGAAGTGAACTTCATTAACGACTGAAATTTCGGCACCAGCAAGCTTGATTTCCGGTTCAGGGTGAAGTCTCCTTTTCCTACAAAAGTGGACGCAGCAAGTCTTTGACCTGGAGAAACTGAAACCATTCTTCTCACTCCAATTAACAATTTTGTTAACCGCAGTCTGGAGTTGGCGATTAATAAATCTCATGTCGTTTCCTTCACAGGAGACATGAAGGTCATCGACATACAAGCTACCTGAAACAGATGATGGGATTTCATTCAAAATTCCGTTTATGGCAATAATAAAAAGCGTAACACTGAGCACGCTACCTTGAGGTACCCCTTCTTCCTAGATAAAAGAATCGGAGTAAGTATTGCCGAGACGAACACGAAAATCTCGCAGATTTAAAAAGTTTTTAATAAAAATTGGAAGGTTTCCCTCAAGTCAAAATTGTAAAGTGCTCGAAGAATACCGTATCGCCAAGTACGGTCGTAGGCCTTTTCAATGTCAAAAAATATGGAGACTATATGTTTCCGTCTCACAAAGGCATTACGAATTTTGCTCTCTAAGTCGATGATGTTATCAGTAGTGCATCTGCCACGTCTAAAACCGCTCTGAAATGTATGCAAGCAACTATTATTTTCCAAATAGTGCATGAGGCGAGCATTGATCATTTTCTCCATGATTTTACACATGCAACTAGTAAGAGCAATGGGGCGATAGCTCTGCGGATTCGTTGGATCTTTCCCAGGCTTTAAAATAGGAATAACGATAGCAGTTCTCCAAAGGGTGGGAAAAGAGTGTTCATGCCAGATTCTATTATACAAAGTTAGTAAGTTTGAAAGTGAAGAAGGCGACAAGTTTTTCAACATAGAATAAGAAATTAAATCGGGACCACATGAAGTCTTATGAGTACTTTTTAAGGCTGTGTTCAGTTCCTTTAAAGTAAAGCTATTGTTGTAGGGAGAACGAGTTTTAGAGAGAAAGTTTATTTTCTTTTTCTCTGCTATTGTTTTTATGGCTTTAAAAGTGGAAGTGTAGTTTGAACTGCAGGAAATATCAGCAAAATTGGAGGCAATGGTATTGGCAATATCATTGGTAGAGGAAATAATTTGACCGCTATTACGTAGAATGGCAATTTGATTGTTAGAAAACACACCAGAACACCGCTTCACCTTATCCCACAGTACTTTACTGCTAACAGAGGAATTGATACTGCTTACATAGTTATTCCATGAATTTTTCTGGCTTCTCCTTAACGTGCGCCGGAATAAGGCTTTATATTTTTTATAAGCCAGAAGGTTATCAGCAGTTGGGTACCTTTTAAAAATATTGAAAGCTTTCCTCTTCTCCTTATAAGTTCTTCTGCAGTCCTCATTCCACCAAGGCTTAGATTGTTTACGAGGACGACCTGAAGTCTTCCGAATGGTGGCGTCAGCAGCAGATATAATGGTATTAGAGACTGCATTAACGGATTCATCTATTGATAAATTTTCGACCATTGCTTGGGTAATGTTTGCAAATTTACTGAACTTTTCCCAGTCGGCTGAGTGAAGTATGTACCGAGGTATTTCAAAGTTGTTCTTAGAGTGTAACATGTGCGTTAGAACTATTGGAAAATGGTCACTATTGTGCAAGTAAGAATCGACAGAGAAACGCCAGTGAGGAAATATAGAAGGAGAACATATAGCAAGATCAAGAGAATGGAAGCTTCTGCTAGGAGAGTGGAAGTAAGTTTTCTCATCCGTGTTGAAAAGGCAGAGGTCGTGTTCAGAAAGGACCTTTTCTATTTGCTTGCCGCGGTGATTTAGGTCAGGACTACCCCAAAGAGGGCTATGGCCGTTAAAGTCTCCAAGTATAACGAAGGGCACAGGAAGCTGGTTAATTAAGTTGTAAAGAGAATTCTGAGAGATGGTAGTATTTGGAGGTAAATATAAGCTACATATAGTGACCAGAGAATGAATATGGATTTGGACAGCAACTGCTTGCAAATCGCTATTAATATGAAGAGGGTAGGAGGGGTAGTCATGAGACACAAATAATGCAACACCACCAGAAACTCGGTCACCACCGTCATTATCTTTTCTAATTGTGCTGTATCGACGCACCTTTGCAGTCTGAGAAGTACGGAGAAAAGTTTCTTGAACTGCAATACAAGCGGGATGATAGGTGTTAATGAGGTCCCTGAGGTCCGAGACGTGCTGTTTAAAGCCGTGGCAATTCCACGACACGAGAGCCATAATGAACAAAAAAGGGAGAGGAAAAACCGGATTAGCACCGCGTGGCACCAGAGGCCTCCGCCTCCGAGCTTGAGGTACTTTCCATCGCCATGTCTTCATCGGGGGACACGTAAAATTTAACGGAATCGTCCGAATTCCGCATACTCGATTCCGAACATGGTCTGTTTTTTAAAAAGTCTTTTTTCGTTAATTGTTTTGTAAATGTAGGTTGAGGTTTCGATTTCTTTTTAACTTTCGTGTTGGGTTTGGTTAGAGCCTTTTTAGGTTGATTGCTAGTTTGACCATAAGAATTTTCTTTTGTAGATGCTGGGATTTTGGAATTGGTGTAACAGGTCTGTCCAGAATTGTTTTGAGGTGTGTTTATTACGTTGCTTGATTTTTTACTTAAGATGCCGGCTTGAGACAAATCTGTCTGGGTAGCTATTGAGACTAAAGGTTTGGCTGTTAATGCTGAGCTATAAGAAAAGCCAGGTCTAGGCATGCGGGACATAATAAGCCTGCGCGCTTCAACATAAGGAAGTCCCTTCTCAGCTTTAAGTGACTGAATCTCCTTCTCAGTCTGCCAAGATGGACAAGAACGAGAGAAGGAAGGATGCTGTCCTTTGCAGTTGACACATAAAGGAGGGGCATTGCAGTTTTCGCTGTCATGTCCCACCACAGCGCAACGAGCGCAGGTAAGGGACCCACGACAAGACAGCTTAGAATGTCCAAACCGTTGACACTGGAAACAGCGGAGAGGGTTGGGGATATAGACTCTGACTGGGCAGTGGAGGTATCCAGCAGTTATATGGGCAGGAATATTTGGGGTATTAAAGGTCAAGATTATGTGTTTAGTAGGGAGAAACTCCCCATTCCGCCGAATGGTAATTCTGCGAACACCGCAGACATTTTGCTCTCTAAGGTTTTCGAGAATTTCGCTCTCGTTGGTACGCAACAAATCTATCTCCGAAATGACGCCACGAGAGAAATTAAGAGAACGATGCACAGAAACAGTAACAGGAATATGACCAAGAGCGGAAATTTTGGATAATATCTGGGCTTGTTTACAGGTCTTAACCTCAACTAAAAGTTCGCCAGTTTTTAATTTTTTCACCGATTTAACGTCACCTATAGCAGATGTGAGACATTTATGAATCACAAAAGGAGAGATGTTATCAAAAGTACCTTCATTCATTTTAATGTTAAAAAATCTTGCATTACTTATCGAGATCTGAAACGTTTGTTGTATGTTGGGGGGAGTGTGTGAAGAATCCATGATAAGGAAAAGTAAATTCGGATCCCGGCGGCACCACCCACCACGGAGCCCAACAAGGGGATGCAGAGACCTGCACCAGTGCTGACCAGGATCTATACGATCACAGGTACTCCTGAAGCCACTACCACCCTTAACGCAATGGCCCAGGAAGCACGCCGCTCACTTAGCCCAAGCCGAGAACAAAGTTAACGACCAGCCGATTGATACACATGGGCCAGTATGTACCACCCGTTTACACGAAGCCGAGGCCAAAGCAACGTGTTGAAGATTCCCCGCCCAAATGGAAATTCCATAAAGATGATTTCCCCCACGGGAAATCCCCTCAATTACCAGGACCCTCATTTCCGCGGACACGGGTCTCCACGCACGGCAAACACGTGGGCAGTAAACAGTTCGCGAGAGGCTATGTTCAGAACGGAACATAGCATCACGAGAAAAGCCCTCACCTCCGGAGAGGTAACCGCAAGGATGGAGAAAAAACGAAAGGTTAAAGTAGGAGACAAGAGGAGAGGAAAAGGGAAAAGAGAAACAAGTTCGCTGGGGTACCTCGGGATTGCGACACCCGTGTTTACCTAAAGTAGGTAAACCCCCAAACTGCGCCAAACAAGACGAAAAATCAAAAAGAACAACACAATTTTGAAAAAGTTAACATGAAACCGTAAAAATGAAAGATGCCCAAAACCAAAGAAATACATTAAAAAACAAACACATAAGTAGAAAATTAAGAAACACAAACAGAACAATACGATAATCACCAAAGTTTGATTAAAAATAAATTTTTAAAAATGTAAAACAGAAAATGAGAAATTGAAAAAGGAACAATACAACAATGAAATTTATTAATTTACAAAGATTGAAAATTAATTTAAAATTGAAAAAAAAAAATAAGAATTAAATATTAAATAATTGAACATTAAAAGTTAGAAAAATATAAATCAGATTTCAAAGTACAAGCCAATACAGCGAAGAAATGGGAATAAGCCTGGATGTGGGATTTTTCCAATGATTGAATTAAGATTAGGTGATGAATTCCCAAAGAATTTTATGTACAGAGATTTGAAATATATACGAGAAGTTAAGATATGTGCGACTGTAAAACTAGTCTTACAATACGCACACTGTGGATGTGCCTCACCAAGCAAGAGATGAGCATGTGTGAGTCGGCAGTGACCCACACGAAGACGAGTGATAATCACGTCCTGTCTTCTGGATGGAAGTTGAGGCCACTTGGAAATGTTTTCTTTTACATCTCGCAATTTATTTGATACTGTATCAACCCAAGAATTCTGCCATTTAGAGTGAGCTATATCTTTGATGTAAATTTTCAGGTCAGGATAAGGAAGGCCAGTGTTTAGATAGTTTTCTGCAGACTTGGCAGCTAAATCCACAAGTTCATTTCCTTTGATGCCGACATGAGAGGGAACCCAGCTAAAAATTAACGAGATTCCCATGGAATTAAGATTGGTTATTAAAGTGAGAATTTTGAAAATAATAGGGTTATTACAATTAGGAGAGATTAATGAATTTAAAACACTTTGAGAGTCGGTATAGATAATGAAATTTTTACTATTGTGGTGTGTCATTTCCTCTAAAGCCTTCAAAATAGCAAAGGCTTCAGCGGAAAATATGGAAAGTTTAGAATGTAGTCTATAGCTATTGATCTTTTCTTCGATGCTGTATGCACAGCTAACAAAATTTGTGGATTTGGAGCCATCGGTAAAAACAGGAGTGTAAGATGTAAAGTATTGTTTGTGATCTTGAAATATTTGTTGATATACGCTATTAGCAGTTGAACTTTTTTCAAATTGCTTAAATGGGTTAATAATAGTAAAATTAGGAGTGTACCAAGGATGAATTCTAATATCTGTGGGAATAGTATCAATATTGTCAAAGTTAAGATCTCTTAAAATTCCTTTTATCCTTCCCTGAAAAGGCAGAACACAAGAAGGTCTAGCATCATAGAGGCGTGTGAGGTAAGTATTGAGAGTATTCTGATGAATGGGATGATTTACATATGATGATGTTCTGAAATAATACTGTAGACATAGCACCTGACGACGTAATTCCAGAGGAGCCTCACAGCAGTCAACATAGAGACTTTCTATAGGAGATGTTCTGAAAGCCCCTGAGCATAATCTGAGAGCAGAATGGTGAATGGTATTCAGCTTTTTGAGAACAGAAACACGGGCTGACCCATATACAGGACATCCGTAGTCCAGTTTCGAGCGGATGAGAGCATTATAGATCTTAATTAGGGAAGTCCGATCAGCTCCCCAGTAGGTCTTCGAAAGGACTTTTAGAATGTTGAGCTTCCTTTCGCAATTTTTCCGCAAAGTTGTGATATGAGGTGCAAAAGTAAGTTTTTTGTCAAAGATGACGCCGAGAAATTTCACCTCATTTACAATGGTGATCTTATTACCAAGAAACTGGATTTCAGGGTCAGGGTGCAGACTTCTTTTTTTTACAAAAATGCACGCAGGATGTCTTTGAACTAGAAAAGCTGAAACCATTCTCGCTCGCCCACTTACTGATTTTGTTAACTGCAGTTTGAAGTTGTCTATTTATATATCTCATATCAGCTCCATCACATGAGATGTGGAGGTCGTCAACATATAAACTCCCCTTTACAGAGGGTGGTATCTCATTAAGAATCCCATTAATTGCTACGATAAATAAAGTAACACTCAACACGCTTCCCTGAGGAACCCCTTCTTCTTGAGTAAAAGTGCGAGATAAGTTATTTCCTATACGAACTTTGAAAGTCCTTAATGCTAAGAAATTTTGTATGAAAATAGGCATATTTCCACACAGCCCTAAATCATTAAGTTTCCGTAAAAGACCATAACGCCAAGTGTGGTCATATGCTTTTTCGATATCGAAGAAAACAGAAACAAGATGGTTTCGTTTAACGAAAGCATTCCGGATTCTGGTTTCCAGGTCAATCAAGTTGTCTAGTGTGGCTCTTCCACGACGGAAACCACTCTGAAAATTAGATAGGCAATTATTTTCTTCCAGATAGTACATGAGACGAACATTTATCATTTTTTCAAATATTTTGCAGAGACAGTTCGTCAAAGCAATTGGACGGTAACTGAGAGGATTCGTGGGATCTTTATCATGTTTTAGAATGGGGATTACAATAGCCTCCCTCCACGAGGAAGGAAAGCTATGTTCTTTCCAGATTCTATTGTAAAGTGTTAACAGGTTGGACAATGAATTTGTGGAAAGATGCTTTATCATTTCGTAAGAGATATTGTCAGGACCAGCAGAAGTTTTATGGGTATTATGTAGAGCTGTATTTAATTCATAAATGGTAAAATCGCTATTGTAAGCAAAGTTTTCTTTAGTTTTAAAATTTATGGGTTTTTTCTCGGCAAGGCTTTTGAGTTTTTTAAAAAAGGGCGAGTAATTTGAGGATGAAGAGGTATCAGCTAGCGATGAGGTTTGTGTTGGCAATATCAGCAGGAGATCGGTTGGTTGGTTGGATGTGGTTTAATGGCACTGAGTCCTCCTGGGACATATTGTGCCAAACAAATAGTTAAATATTATTCTATAATGACATAAAAACAGACAAACAAATATACAAGGATGTCTGAAGATAAAAGGAACAAGCTAAAAATGCAAAAACAGTGCAGAGAAGAGAAATAAGGCCAAAAGTAAAAACCAGCTATGAGATATAAAATTCAGATATGAGGATAAAAACCAATGTCTTTTAAAAACACAAAAAGATTAGGATGAGGCGATTTTTTTAAAATATCTTTCATATCAATAGATGGTGAGTTAAAATAATGAATGCGATGTTTTTTAAAACGAGGGCAATCGATGAGGACATGTTTTACGGATATGACCTCTTTACAGTGACTGCAAACTGGAGCTGATTCTCCGAGTAGAAGATGACGATGAGTAAAGCGCGTGTGTCCAATCCGGAGGCGAGTAAAGATAACGTCATGTCTTCTAGATGGTAAGGTGTCCCAATTCTCAATTTTTGGTTTAACGTCACGCAATTTATTATCAGTTTCTTCATCCCAACAATCCTGCCATTTTCTTATATAACAGATTTTTTATATATTTTTTAACATCACACAACGGTAAAGACATATCGTAGAAGTGACTAGCAGTTTTTGCAGCTTTATCAGCCTCCTCGTTTCCCTTAACTCCAACATGTGACGGAACCCAGCTAAATAGAATACAAAAACCCACAGATGTAAGATTTTGAATGAGGTCAAGGACATCAAATATTAAAGGGTGGCTGTCGTACCTGGGTGTGCATAGAGATTCTAAGACGCTTTTCGAGTCCGAGTAAAAAATATAACTACCTTTCTCACGGTGTGATAGCTCTTCCAAGCCTTTTAAAATGGCTAAAAGTTCTGCGGTGTAAATAGAAATCGCAGGATTTAATCTGAAGCTATATACATTGCCCTCAATGACAAAAGCACAGCCCACAAAATTGCCCTGTTTAGAACCGTCAGTAAAAACAGGTATAAAAGTAGAGAATTTTTGTCTATGTGCATTAAAAATTTGGTAATAAACAATATCAGGGGTAAACCCTTTGTCAAAGTTTTTAAAAGGATTAAGAAATGTAAAATTGGAAAAAGTCCAAGGAGGTTTAAAATTGTCAGTTCTTAAAATGCCACAGTTAAAAAACCCGATTTCGTCTAAAGTATTTTTGATCCTCTGATGAAAAGGAAGGATACATGAAGGTCTAGCAGAGTAAAAACGCATGAGACAGTGACTAAAATTATGGTTTTTTACAGGATGATGTGTGACTGATGAGACTTTAAAATAATAACAAATAGATAAAAATTTCCTTCTAAGACTAAGAGGTTCGTCATAGCAGTCAACGTATAAACTTTTAACAGGAGAGGTTCTAAACGCTCCTGAGCAAAGGCGTAGAGCAGAGTGGTGAATGAAGTTCAGTTTTTCTAGGACAGATTTCCTAGCTGAACCATAAACCACACAACCGTAATCCAGTTTGGAGCGAATGAGTGCCCGATATACTTTCAATAGGGAAAGTCTATCTGCACCCCAAAATGTACTAGAAAGAACTTTAAGAATGTTAAGAGACTTCTCGCATTTTTTCCTCAAGTCCACAATATGAGGTAAAAAGGTAAGTTTGCGGTCAAAGGTTATACCCAAGAATTTTACATGGCTCAAAACATTTATCTGGTTCCCTCCGATATAAATTTCCGGATCTGGTTGAAGACCACGCTTTCGGGTAAAGTCTATGCAAGAGGTTTTAGTGTTGGAAATAGTAAAGCCGTTCTCGTTCGACCAGTTGACTATTTTATTGACTGCAGCTTGTAGTTGCCTAACAATAAAACGCATATCCGCTCCTTCACAACAAATATGAAGGTCATCAACATAAAGATTTCCCTTTACGGATGTGGGAATTACTTTTAAAATGCCATCGATGGCGACATTAAAAAGTGTGACACTGAGGACACTCCCTTGTGGTACGCCCTCTTCTTGAATGTAAACATCTGAAAAAACATTTCCAATCCGGACTTGAAACTGACGCAGATATAAAAAATTTTTGATAAAAATTGGCAGGTTACCCCTTAAGTCAAGATTGTATAAATTACGCAATATGCCGTACCTCCACGTGCGGTCATATGCTTTTTCAATGTCAATAAAAATAGAAACAAGATGATGATTTTTAACAAAAGCGTTCCGAATTTTGGTCTCTAAATCAACTATATTATCAATTGTGGATCTGCCACGACGAAACCCGCTTTGAAACACAGACAATATGCCATTACTTTCTAGATAGAAGACCAGACGAGCATTTACCATTTTTTCTAAAATCTTGCACAAGCAGTTAGTAAGAGCAATAGGACGATAGTTTAGTGGGTTCTTAGGATCTTTGTTGGGTTTCAAGATGGGAATAATAATGGCCGTTCTCCAGGTGGATGGAAAGGTTTGTTCTTGCCAAATTCTGTTATATAAATGAAGAAGGTTATTTATAGATTCTGGTGAGAGGTTTTTAAGCATGACGTAAGAAATATTGTCAGGGCCGGTAGCTGAATTGTGGGTGTTACGCAAAGCTTCATTTAATTCATATAAGGTAAAGTCGCTATTATAAGGTAATCGAGTTTTGGTTTTGAAATTTAAAGGCTTTCTCTCGGCAACTAATTTGGTTCGATTGAAAGGGGACTGGTAACTATTACTTGAACAAATATCAAAAAAAAGACCGATGCTATTGTATTTGTAATGTCTTTTAAGGAAGATACGGTGCTATTTTTATATTGGAGGATGTTGATTTGGTTATTAGGGAAATGTCCCGAGGCCCGTTTAACTTTATCCCATAATTGCTTACTGCTAATTTTACTAGAAATGCTACTGATGTATTTCCTCCATGAGTCTCTTTGGCTATTTCGTAAGGTGCGCCTAAATACAGCTCTACATTTTTTATAGTTAGAGAGATTTTCAGAAGTAGGGTATCTTTTAAAGATACTCCAGGCCTTCCTCTGCATTTTATACGCAGCACGGCAGTCATCGTTCCACCATGGCTTTGTTTGTTTCCGGCAGTGACCAGAAGACTTTGGAATGGAATTATCTGCTGCAGCTAAAATTGTTTCCGTGACGTTTTGGACCACCTTTTCTATGGAAGGTTCCTCAACCATATCACTTGAGATGACAGCTAAATACTTGAACTTATCCCAGTTTGCTTTTTTAATTACGTAGCGAGGTATATTAGGATTAGGAGTGGCGCAGATATCAGGAGTTAAAATTATTGGGAAATGATCACTATTGCGTAAATCGGAATCTACAGAAAACTTGAACAAAGGAAGGAGTTGGGGAGAGCAGATTGCAAGATCAAGGGCGTGATAGGTTTTTGAGGGAAAATGGAAATAAGTAGCCTGGTTCGTATTGAATATACAAAGATTGTGATCTGAAAGTAATTGTTCAATTTGTTTGCCTCTTCGGTTAACATCAGAGTTGCCCCAGAGAGTGCTATGACCATTTAAGTCACCAATAATTATGAACGGTTTCGGAAGTTCCTTTATTAGGTTATTGAGATATTTCTGTGGAATAGGACTATTGGGAGGTAAATAAATGCTGCAAACTGTAATTAGTACGTTGGTATGGATTCTGACTGCGACTGCTTGTAGATCGGTTTGAAGGGTTATCTGAGAGGACGGGTAGTCATGCGATATAAAGAGGGCTACACCACCTGATGCCCTACCACCAGTGACATGATCCTTCCTATAGGTGGTAAAACGACGAATTTTAGCGAATTTGCACTCATCTAGAAAAGTCTCCTGGAGTGCAAAACAAGCAGGGTGGATGTTATTCACTAAATCTCTGATATCGGAGACATGGGCTTTAAAGCCGTGACAATTCCACGAGAAAAGAGCCATTATGGACAAAACAGATATGAGGGAAAACCTGGAACCTAAGGGACGGAGTTCGGAGTCTCCGCCTCGGAACCAGAAGATGAGGATTCAGTTGACATGTCTTCTTCAGGAGAGACGTACATTTTTATAGGCTCGTCAGCAAACATAACTTCAGCTTTATCGTCTTTTAAAAAATCTGCACGTTTCATTTTAGTTTTTATTTTAACTGCAGGAGGTGGTAGTTTCTGACGTAGTGGATGGTTTGGTGGTAATGGTTTTAGCCGCTTTTTGGTATTTTGTTTATTGCTTTTGTTATTAATTTCGCAAGCAATATTTGCATCCTTTTTTACAGGAGAATTTTTATTGTTTATCGGGGTACTTGTTTTGTTGTGCTTGTACTGGTGGACTGTTTTCTATTTTTTACCGAGGTATCTTTTTCCCATTCTATTGAGTATACGAGATTGAGAAATATCTGTTTGGACAGCTACAGATTTTACGGTTTTCGGATTTAAGGCTGCTGAATAAGAAATACCAGGTTTAGGGGTGCGAGACAGTACTAGTTTACGGGCGTCGGGATAGGATATATTATTTTTTATTTTCAAAGTTTGGATTTCTTTCTCCCTCTGCCAAGAAGGACAAGAGCGGGAGAAAGAAGGATGAGGCCCTTTGCAATTTACACACAACTGTGCCTTTTGGCAATTTTCAGAGTCGTGGCCAACTTCTGCACAGCGGGCGCAGGTAGTGGTCCCACGACAAGATAATTTTGAATGGCCAAACCGTTGGCACTGGAAGCAGCGTAAGGGGTTCGGAATATACGGGCGTACTGGACAACGGAGGTAAGCTGCTGTGATATATGACGGGAGATTTGGGCTATTGAACGTTAGTATTATGTGTTTAGTGTTTTGCATAACGCCACCACGACGAATAGTGATACGTTTTACATGGATTACTCCTTGGTCTCTTAGATTGTCTAGAATTTCATCCTCAGATGAGGTGAATAGATCGGATTCCGATATTACGCCTTTGGAATTATTCAAACTATTGTGTGGTAGTACTATGACTGAGAAAGAACCTAATGTGGTAAGGGATACAAGAGTTTGAGCCTGAGATGCACTAGTAGCTTTTATTAGAAGATCTCCAGAATTAAGTTTCTTGAGAGATTCCACATCACCAACAGCAGATTTTATAATTTTGTGGATTACAAAAGGTGATATATTCTTGAAAACTGTCATCGGTTAATTTTTTAATGATAAAGAAACGTGCGTTTGTACTTATTAAATTGACACTTCGTTGCTCTCCAAGAGAGTTATGAGGGGGGGGAAAGGAAGCCATGATAAAGAAAATAAATTTCGGTTTTGGTTGGTTGGTTGAATGGGGTTTTATGGCGCTGAGTCCTCATGGGACATATTGCGCCAAACAAATAGTTATCTTAAAACTACGAAGAAATATACAAAACAGCTATAAAGAGTTAACAGAAGATAAAAACAAACATGCTAAAAATACAAAACCAGTGTAGAAAAGATACATAAAACCCGAAGTAGAAAAAACAGCGATGAGATGTAAAAGTCAGATGTGACAGTAAAAACCAATGTGTTTTAAAAACGGGAAGAGATTAGGATGAGGCGTGTTATTTAAAATATCTTTAATATTGATAGATGACGAATTAAAATAATGAATACGATGTTTTGTAAACCGGGGACAATCAATGAGGATATGTTTTACAGAGATGACTACATTACATTGATCACAAATGGGAGCAGATTCTCCAAGTAAAAGGTGTCGATGTGTAAAACGCGAGTGACCAATCCTTAGGCGAGTAAGAATAACATCCTCTCTTCGAGATGGCAGATTATTCCAATTTTCAATGTCTGGTTTAATTAAATGCAATTTATTATTAGTCTCTTCATTCCAACAATTCTGCCACTTCTTATACAAGAGATTTTTTATGTATTTTTTAGAATCACACAGAGGCAGAGGAATATTACAAAAATCACTAGCAGTTTTTGCTGCTTTGTCAGCATCCTCATTTCCTTTTATTCCTACATGCGACGGAACCCAGCTGAAGAGAATGGAAAAACCTGCAGATTTAAGGCTGTCGATGAGATAGAGGACCTCAATTATTAGCGGGTGACTATTGTACCTCGGAGAAGAAAGAGATTGCAAAACGCTTTTTGAGTCGCAGTAAAAAATGAAATTGCCTTTCGGACGATGCGATAGCTCTTCCAAACCTTTAAAAATGGCTAAAATTTCTGCTGTGTAAATAGAGAGTGCAGAATGCAATCTATAACTATATACAATATCCTCGATAACAAAAGCGCAGCCCACAAAATTGCCTTGTTTAGAGCCGTCAGTATAAATAGGGATAAAAGTAGAGTACATTTCTCTATGGTCATTAAAAATTTGATAGTAAATATTATCAGGGGTAGACCCTTTGTCAAAATTTTTAAAAGGATTAAAAAATGTAAAATCGGAAACATTCCAAGGACATATAAAATTGTCAGTTTTTAAAATATCACAGTTAAACCCAATTTTTCCCAAAGTATTTTCTATCCTCTGATGAAAAGGAAGGATACAAGAAGGCCTAGCTGAATACAAACGCATAAGATAGTGATTAAAATTATGATTATTTACAGGATGATGTGTAATGGATGAAATTTTAAAAAAATAACAAAGTGATAAAAGCTCTCGTCTTAGATCAAGGGGTTCATCGTAGCAGTCTACGTACAAACTTGTAACAGGGGAGGTTCTAAACGCTCCCGAGCAAAGGCGTAGAGCAGAGTGATGAACGAAGTTCAGTTTTTCTAGTACGGATTTCCTAGCGGAACCATAAACTGCACAACCATAATCAAGCTTCGAGCGAATGAGTGCACGATAAACCTTCAAAAGGGATTGTCTATCTGCACCCCAAGAAGTACTAGAAAGAACTTTTAAAATATTTAAAGACTTTTCACATCTTTTTCGCAAGTCCATAATATGCGGTAAAAACGAAAGTTTACGGTCAAACGTTATGCCCAAGAATTTTACTTGGCTCAAAACATTTATAATATTCCCTCCGATGTAAATTTCGGGATCTGATTGGAGCCCATGCTTTCTGGTAAAGTGAACGCAAGAGGATTTAGTGTTTGAAATAGTAAAACCTTTCTCGTTGGACCAGTTAATTATTTTGTTGACTGCAGCTTGGAGTTGCCTGACAACGAAACGCATATCCGTGCCTTCACAGCAAATATGAAGGTCGTCAACATAAAGATTTCCTTTTACACAAGGAGGGATTACTTTTAAAATACCATCAATGGCAACATTAAAAAGTGTCACACTCAGGACACTACCCTGTGGCACGCCCTCTTCCTGAATAAAAGAATCTGAATAAACATTACCAATCCGGACATGAAACTTTCGCAAGTGTAAAAAATTTTTGATAAAAATTGGCAGGTTACCCCGCAAGTCAAATTTGTAAAGGTTATGCAATATGCCGTACCTCCACGTACGGTCATAGGCTTTTTCAATATCAATAAATATAGAAACAAGGTGATGTCTTTTGACAAAAGCGTTGCGAATTTTGGTTTCTAGATCAACAACATTATCAATAGTGGATCTGCCACGGCGAAACCCGCTTTGAAAGAGAGACAATAGGCGATTACTTTCAAGATAAAAAACCAAACGTGCATTAACCATTTTTTCTAAAATTTTGCACAAGCAATTTGTGAGAGCTATAGGGCGGTAGTTTAGTGGATTATTAGGATCTTTATTAGGTTTCAAGATGGGAATAATGGTGGCCGTTCTCCAGGAAGACGGAAAGGTTTGTTCTTGCCAAATTCTATTGTAGAAGTGAAGTAGGTTATTTAGAGAATCTGGAGACAGGTTTTTAAGCATGACATAAGAAATATTGTCAGGGCCGTTAGCTGAGTTGTGGGTGTTACGTAAAGCTTCATTTAATTCATATGGGGTGAAATTGCTATTATAAGGTAGTTGAGTTCTGGTTTTGAAGTTTAAAGGCTTTTTCTCTGTAGCTAGTTTGATTTTATTGAAATTAGACTGGTAACTATTGCTTGAACAAATATCACTAAAGACTGATGCTATTGTATTTGCAATATCTTTTACGGAAGATATTGTATTATTTTTATATTGGAGAACACTGATTTGGTTATTGGGGAAATGACCGGAGACACGTTTAACTTTGTCCCATAATTGTTTACTGCTGACTGTAGAAGAAATACTACTGATATATTTAATCCACGACTCTCTTTGACTCTTTCGTAAGGTGTACCGGAAAGCAGCTCTATATTTTTTGTAGTCTGTAAGATTTTCAGTTGTGGGGTACCTTTTAAAGATACTCCAGGCCTTCCTCTGATTTTTATAAGCGGCACGGCAGTCATTATTCCACCAGGGTTTAGTCTGTCTGCGGTGGTGCCCAGAAGATTTAGGAATGGAGCTATCTGCAGCAGCAATAATTATTTTAGTTATATTTTGAACCACCTCGTCAATAGAAGCCACCTCAACCATTTCTTTTGTGATTATAGCCAAATTCTGGAAGTTTTCCCAGTTTGCTTTCTCAATAACATAGCGGGGTATCTTGGAATACGGAGAGGTAGAGTCAACAGGAGTTAAAAGTATGGGGAAATGATCACTATTGTGTAAATCCGAATCGACAGAAAAATTAAACAAAGGAAGAAGTTGAGGAGAGCAGATTGCAAGATCAAGAGCATGATAAGTTTTTGAGGGAAAATGGAAATAAGTAGACTGGTCGCTATTGAATAAACAGAGATTATGGTCTGAAAGCAATTGTTCGATTTTTTTACCTCGTCGGTTAAGATCAGAGTTGCCCCACAGAGTGCTATGGCCATTGAAGTCACCAATAATTATGAATGGTTTGGGAAGCTCATTTATTAGATTATTCAGAGAGTTCTGTGAAATACGGCTATTAGGGGGTAAGTAGATGCTGCAAACTGTAATAAGGGCATGGGTGTGGATTCTGACTGCAACTGCTTGGAGATCAGTTTGAAGGGTAATCTGAGTGGACGGGTAATCATGGGACACAAAAAGGGCTACTCCGGAAGCCCTGCCATCACTGACATGATCTTTTCTGTAGGTGGAAAAACGACGAATTTTAGCGACCTTGCACTCATCCAGAAGAGTTTCCTGGAGTGCAAAACAAGCTGGGTGAAATTTATTGACTAGGTCTCTAAGGTCAGACACGTGGGTTTTGAAGCCGTGACAATTCCATGAAAAGAGAGCCATTATGAATAAAAAAGAAAAGAATAAATAAAGGTGACCTAAGGGACGGAGTTCGGAGACTCCGCCTCAGATCCCGATGACGATTCAGCTGACATGTCTTCGGGAGAGACATACATTTTAATAGGCTCATCGTCAAAACCTACTTCATTTTTATTATTTTTCAAAAAATCAGTATGCTTCATTTTTGTTTTTATTTTTATTGCAGGAGGTGGAAGCTTTTCACGTAGTGGATGGTTTGGAGGCAGAGGTTTTAAACGTCTTTTGAGATTTTGCTTATTGTTTTTAGTAATTTTACTTGCAGAATTTGAGTCTTTTTTTCTAGTGGGAGAGTTTGAACTTTTTTGAGTAGGTACTTGTTTTGTGGTGCTTGGGCTAGTGGTAAGTTTTATATTTTTCTCAGGCGTAGCTTTTTCTTTTTCGATTCTATTGAGGATATATGATTGGGAAAATTCTGTTTGTGTAGCTATAGATTTTACGTTTTTGGGATTTAAGGCTGCTGAATAAGATATGCCAGGTTTGGGTGTACGAGAGAGTACCATTTTACGGGCCTCGGGATAAGAAATGTTATTTTTTATTTTTAAAGATTGGATTTCTTTCTCCGTCTGCCAAGAAGGGCAAGAGCGGGAGAAAGATGGATGAACCCCTTTACAATTGACACATAACAGAGCCTTTTGGCAGTTTTCAGAATCGTGGCCAACTTCTGCGCAGCGGGCGCAGGTAACGGCCCCACGACAAGATAACTTAGAATGGCCAAACCGTTGGCACTTGAAGCAACGTAAAGGGTTTGGGATATAAGGACGCACTGGACAACGGAGGTAAGCTGCAGTAATATGGGACGGAAGATTCGGGCTATTGAAAGTTAATATAATATGTTTGGTTTTTAGAGTATCCCCACCACGACGAATCGTGATGCGTCTTACGTGGGTTACTCCTTGGTCCTTCAGATTTTCTAAAATTTCGTCCTCAGATGAAGCGAAGAGATCGGATTCGGATATTACACCTTTTGAATAATTGAGACTATTGTGTGGTAATACGATTACAGAGAATGAGCCTAAGGTAGTACAGGATACGAGGGTTTGAGCCTGAGATGCATTAAATACTTTTATTAAAAGGTCTCCAGAATTAAGTTTTTTAATAGATTCGACATCACCAACAGCAGATTTTATTATTTTATGTATGAGGAATGGTGATATTTGACTGAAACTTTCATCTGATAATTTTTTTACTATAAAGAATCGAGTGTTTTTATTAATTACATTTGCACTTTGTTGCTCTCGTTGAGAGTATTGAGGGGGGGGAAAGGAAGCCATGATAAAGTAATGAGATTTCGGATCCCGACGGCACCACCCACCACGGAGCCCAACAAGGGGATGCAGAAACCTGCACCAGTGCTAGCCGGGATCTATACGATCACAGGTACTTCTGAAGCTGCTACCACCCTTAACGCAACAGTCCAGAGAGTACACCGATCACTTAGTCCGAGCCGAAAGTCGACCAGCCGATTGATACATGGACCAGTATGTACCTCCCGTTTACACGAAGCCGAGGCCAAAGCAACGTGTTGGAAACTCCCCGCCAAAATGGAAATTCCATAAAAGATGATTTCCCCACGGGAAGTCCCCTCAATTACCAGGATCCTCATTTCCTTGGACACGGGTCTCCACGCACGGCAAAACACGTGGGCAGTTAACAGTTCGCGAGAGGCTATGTTCAGGACGGAACATAGCATCACGAGAAAGCCCTCACCTCCGAAGAGGTAACCACAACGAGGGAGAAAAGGAAAGGAAACAGTAGGAGACAAGAGGAGGGGAAAAGGAAAGAAGAATAAAGTTCGCTGGGGTACCTCGGGATTGCGACACCCGTGTTTACCTAAAGTAGGTAAACCCCCTGAGGGGAAAATAAATTTCGGACCCGGCGGCACCACCCACCATGGAGCCCAACAAGGGGATGCAGAAACCTGCACCAGTGCTAACCGGGATCTATACGGTCACAGGTACTTCTGAAGCTGCTACCACTTAACGCAACAGTCCAGAGAGTACACCGATCACTTAGTCCGAGCCGAAAACCGACCAGCCGATTGATACATGTGGACCAGTATGTACCTCCCGTTTACACGAAGCCGAGGCCAAAGCAACGTGTTGGAAACTCCCCGCCAAAATGGAAATTCCATAAAAGATGATTTCCCCCACGGGAAGTCCCCTCAATTACCAGGATCCTCATTTCCGGGGACACGGGTCTCCACGCACGGCAAACACGTGGGCAGTTAACAGTTCGCGAGAGGCTATGTTCAGAACGGAACATAGCATCACGAGAAAAGCCCTCACCTCCGAAGAAGTAACCACAACGAGGGAGAAAAGGAAAGGACAAAGTAGGAGACCAGAGGAGGGGAAACAGAAACAAGATTAAAGTTCGCTGGGGTACCTCGGGATTGCGAAACCCGTGTTTACCTGAAGTAGGTAAACCCCCTGAGGGTCAGCAGGAGAAGATATTACGTTATTATTATAATTTAAAATGTGAATTTGGTTGTTTGGGTAAACGCCACAACAACGCTTGACTTTTGACCATAAATCTTTACTGGAAATAGATGATGAACTGACAATAGTTAACGAATATAAGAATTAACGAATATAACGAATATAACGAATATAACGAATATAACGAATAATTTAACGAATATAAACCCACGAATCTCTCTGGCTTCGTCTTAAAGTGCGACGGAAAATGCTTTTGCACTTTTTATAGGTAATGAAGTTTTCAGTGGTTGGATATCGTTTGAACACTGAAAACGCTTTTCTTTTCTCCTTATAAGTCTGTCTACAGTCTTCGTTCCACCACGGCTTTGTTTGCTTATAAGAATGGCAGGAAGATTTTGGAATAGAAGCGTCGGCTGCAGAAACTATTGTATTAGAAATTTCATGAACTGCTTGGTCAATATTGTTATTTTCGACCATGTCTGAAAGATATTAGCTAGGGTGCGGAATTTTTTCCAATCAGCGGAACCAAGTATGTAACGAGGCAGCCGCTGACTGCCATGAGAGCCAAAATTATGCGTTAAGATAATGGGAAAATGATCACTATTGTGGTAGGAATCTACATTGAATTTCCAAAAAGGAAATACTTGGACTACAGAGTGCCAAATCTAACGAGTGAATGGTTTTGGTTTGGTTTGGTTTGTTTTAGGGTTTAATGGCGCAAAATCAACTAAGGACATACTGCGCCAAACAAAAGAGTAAAACAGTACATGGTTGAAAAAAAGAAGACAAGGTAAAGCAAGCAAAAGTTTATGAATGAACAATTAAAACATTAAAACGTACAAAAACAGATGACAAAAGCAACAACCGCAGAGATGTAGAAAAAGGAATATTAAAATTCATGAAATAAACCAGTAACTTGTAAAAATTTAAAAAGATTCCGATGGGGATCATCTCCAACAAGGTCAATTAAATTAGGTGATTTTGAATTAAAAAATTTCATATATAAATGGTAAAAACAGGAGCACGAAGTTAAAAGATGTAAAACAGTGATAGGTGAATGACAATAAGAACAGGTTGGTGCAGTATTATTGAGGAGAAGGTGGACATGCGTCAGCCTCGTATGGCCAATACGAAGGCGAGTAAGAATTACATCCTTTTTCCTATTACCAATGGTTGGCCAAATATCTAAGGTAGGTTTTATTGCGTGCAGTTTGTTATTAACCATACCGTTCCAATTACTTTGCCATAGAGAGATGAAATGACGCCTAATTTCTTTCTTAATGTCCGGGTATGGAATAGGACAATCAACATGAATGTTAGGATTTTTAGCTGCTTCATCCGCCACCTCGTTGCCGTAGATCCCAACGTGGCTAGGGACCCAACAGAACAGAATGTTAATTCCTTGCTGTTCCAAGCTCTGTTTTAGTTCTAAAATATTATAAACAATGGGGTGAATGGAATAGTAAGACTTCAAGGCGGTAAGAGCACTCAGAGAGTCAGTATAGATTATAAATTGCTTATTGAGTTCTAAAGAGATGTGCATTAAGGCTTGTTTGATAGCATACAGCTCAGCAGTGAAAACAGAACAGACTGGAGGGAGGCTATGGCAAATAATATTTTCAAGACTAATTTTGATGTCTGCGAAGTACGAAGGAACGTTTCTTGGACTGCAATACAAGCCGGATGGTAGGTATTAACAAGGTCCCTCAGTTCCGAGGTGTGCTGTTTAAGGCCGTGGCAATTCCACGACACGAGAGCCATAAAGAAAGAGAAAAAGGGGGAGAAAAGCTGAATTAGCACCGAGTGGCACCAGAGGCTTCCGCCTCTTTAATATAGAGACTTTGTATAGGTTGATTCCACACAGGATATTGCGAATCCTGATAGCAAAAGAAGGCACACAAGATGGACGATTACCAAATAATTGAACAAGATGGATTTCATTAAAGAGGTTGTGAAGAGGATAATTGGGGTATGACATAACACGGAAATAGTAGCTTAGTGAAAGCTTCTGGCGAATGAAATCGAAAGAAGGTTCATTGCTAAGAACATGCAGACTGGGAATGAGGGAAGTACGAAAAGCGCCAGTACAGATGCGGAGAGCCGTATGATGGACGGTGTCAAGGGTTTTTAATACAGATTTCTTAGCAGAACTATAAGCAGCACAAGCATAATCCAATTTTCGAACGGATGGCAGCCTCGTAAATGCGCAGAATAGATGTGTAATCAGCACCCCAAGAGGTATTCGAAAGAGATTTTAGCAAATTGAGCCCTTTTTCACATTTTAACCTGAGGTTTTTAACATGGGGGGAAAGTTAACTTTCTGTCCAGCATAACTCCTAGAAATCTAAAAGAATAAACAACATTAATGGGCGAATTACCCAGATACAGTTCAGGGTCATTATGCATGTCCGCAACCTACAAAAGTGAATACAAACAGATTTTTCTCTAGAGATGGTATGACCATTTTCATTGCACCACTTATAAATACTATGGATGGCTGTCTGTAACTGTCTTTCAACAAAGCGCATATCCTTACATTCACATGATATGAGTAAATCATCCACGTAAAGTCTACCATGAACAGACCGAGGAATTTGGTCTAAAATAGAATTAATTTTAATTAAAAAATAGAGAAACACTTAAAACACTGCCTTGGGGGACACCCTCTTTCTGTATAAAACTATCGGATAAAATATTTCCAATACGAACATTAAAAACGCGTTTAGATAAAAAGTTTGATATAAAAATGGGGAGGTTCCCACGTAGTCCAAGATTATAAATATCACGAAGAATGCCGTAACGTCACGTTCTGTCATAAGTTCTCTGAATATCAAAAAAGACAGACCCAAAATGATTTCGCTTCACAAAAGCATTTCGAATTCGACTTTCCAAATTCACGAGGTTATCACTAGTTGATCTACCTTTCCTAAACCCACTTTGGAAGGGAGAAATAAAGTTATTGGTCTAAAACACGTACATGAGACTGTTGTTGACCACCTTTTCTAACAGTTTGCTCATGTAGTTTGTCAAAGCAATAGGACGGTAGTTGTTAGGATCAGAAGGATCTTTATCAGGTTTCGGTATAGGTAAATTGATGGATTTATGCCAATCAGAAGGAAAGGTATGTTCTTTGCCAAATTCTATTAAAAAGATGCAAGATGTTAATAAGTGAATCGTAGGGAAGATTCTGAAGAAGTTTGTAAAGTAATATTGTCAGGACCCGGGGAAGTTTAAATGGGAATGATTGAGACAACGAAATGATTCTTTTTCTGTGAGAGAGCAGTTATAAGAAAAATCAGTCAGGTGGATAATTTAAGTCTACAGATTCAGCATTACGTTTATACCGTAAGAAAGTAAGAGGGTAAGAATCGGAACTGGTGATATGGGCGAAAGTTTCAGGTTGGTTGGTTTATGAGGTTTAATGCGCAAGGTCCAAAAAGGACAAGATGCGCCAGACAAAAGATAAAAAAAACAACATAATTAGAACAAACAGCAATAGATAAAAAGTATATACGAAAAGAACACAAATGATACAGACCAGAGTAAAAATTTCCAAACATTAAAAACAGAACATGATATATGAGATGATAAAAAAGTGATGAAAAAAAGCCATTATAAAGAAGAATAAAAACCAATGCGCTTGAGAAAGTCAAAAAGGTCAGGATGAGGGGATTCACCCAAAAGGTCATTTAAACTTAAATTTTTAGTACCAAAATACATTAGATAAAAACGGGTAAAACGGGTGCAAGAGGTTAAAAAATGATGAACGGTGAGAAGACAATGGCAGCTTGGACAACGAGGAGGAGGTTCCCCCAAAAGCAAATGAGAATGGGTGAGTCTGGTGTGCCCGATACGTAGTCTAGTCAAAATGACATCACGTTTACGACTAGGAATCAAAGCCCAAGGCGTGATATTTGGTTTGATACCATGGAGTTTATTTAGAGTTTCTTTTCCCCAGTCATCAATCCAGTTATTTCGGACTATAAGGTAAGTTGCATTTTTTATATCGGTGTAAGAGAGTGAGCCATTATAATGATCATTAGCACTCCTAGCAACCACGTCAGCCTTTTCATTCCCCGCAATACCTACATGACTGGCACCCTAACAGAAGAGATATGGAAACCGCGACGTATGATGCTGATTATGCGAAAGTTTTCAGCAATCGTATTATCAATACATGCAACATCAAAACTATATTCCCATTTAGAAAGGAAGTAACCTGGTGCTCTGATAATTTAACTATACCTCGCTTTCTCAGTTTAACCATAATCTTTCGGTTAGAGACACCAGTCTTCATACTAGAAAACATAAGGTTATCCAGGCTCTTTTTGGCATTTACGGCGAATTCTAGCGACAAGCTTTTGCACGTTTTAAAAGCAATTAAATTTACTATTACTATGTACCTTCTGAAAATATTACAAGCACGGTTTTTGCTTCTTAATAGCGTTCTGACAATCCCCATTCACCACGGTTTTCCGGTGCTTTGGTGGATTATGGGACGACCTAGGAGTAGAAGCATCTGTAGCTTTCACGATAATGTCAGCGACACAGCTAACAGCTTCATCAATATCACCCATCACAGTATCTTTATTGATGACTGCGAGGTTACGATATGTAAACCAGTCGGCAGCCTCATAAATTTACCTTGGAGGTCGACAGATTCTATTGCTGTAACTGTCAGGGTTGAGAGATAAAAATAGGAAAGTGATCACTACCATATAAATTATTTGCAACTGTAAAAGTAAAAAGGGAGAACAAGGATGGAGAGCAAATGACAAGATCTATGGCGTGGAAAGTGTGGTTTGGAGTATGGAAGTAGGTATGTTTACCGTTGATTAGAATACATAAAGAATGGTCAGAAACAATTTTTTCAATCTGTTGACTACGGAGATTGTAGTTGGAGTTGCCTCACAAAGTGCTATGTGCATTAAAGTCAACCATTAGCAGAAAGGGAGTTGGAAGCTGTTTAATAAGATTTTCCAAATCATATTGATTGATAGATTCTCTAGGAGGGAGGTAGATGGAACAGATTATAATCAGTTTATTGGCGTGAACTGTAACGGCAACAGCTTGCAAATTCGTACTAATGTTTAAAGGGGAGGCGACATAGTTAAGAGAAGTAAGAATGGCCACTCCACCAGAAGCTTTATTGCCACTAAGGTTATCTTTCCTGCTATTTTGGGAACTCAGCGCCTCCAAAACGCTCTTAGAATCAGTATAAAAAATAAATTTACGATTTTTATGATGGTACAAGTGCTTCAAACCTTTCACGATAGCTAAAATTTCCGCCGAAAAGACAGAAAATGCAGGATGCAACTTGTAGGAGTAGGTATTGTTCTCAATCACATACGCACTGCCCACAAAATTACCACTTTTGGAACCATCAGTAAATACTGGAGAAAACCTGGCATACCTTTTACTATGATCATACAATATTTGTTGATAAATCAGATCAGCAGTCTTGTCTTTGTTAAAATTATTAAAAGGGTTTAAAAAGGTAAAATTGGGTTTTTCCCAAGGTTGCTTAAAAGAATCAGTAGCAAGAATTTGTGTATTGTCAAAATTAATTTCGTTTAAAATAGTTTTGATTCTGTGAAAAAATGGAGGGATGCAAGATGGTTTCGCATTGTACAGGCGAATAAAATACGAGTTAAAATTATGCTTATGTGATGGATGATTAACATTCGATGAAGTTCTAAAATAATGATGAAGTGATAAAATTTTCCTACTCAGCTCTAGGGGCTCTTCATAGGAGTCGACGCACAAGCTTTCGACTGGGGATGTTCTGAAGGCACCGGTGCACAAACGAAGTGACATATGATGAGGAAGATTTAGTTTGGTTAAAACAGATTTACGGGCAGAACCATATACTACACATCCGTAATCCAATTTGGAACGAATTAAAGCACGATAGATTTTTAAAAGAAATGTTAATGAGGTAAAAAAGAAGAAAAAAACGGGGAGACAGAAAGGATCTTTTTGCTATCTAGAAATATTTTTTATAAAATATTTTATTTCAGGAGCAAGATAATGTAATTTTTTTTTTAAATATAGAAAACAGACTTTTCAGAAAATTATTTTTAAATATCTGTAAAAAAGACTATATTTTACAATTTTTATAACAGACTCACATAAATGTTCCCAAATTTCAGTTTAGAATCAATCACCCCTGCAACTTCAATTCATTTAGTAGGGTAAAGGGTAACTATATGTCAGACAAAATTCTCTGCCAGATATGTAACAATAGGGCAGTTTAACTGGGCAGTAAAACTCTCATAGAAAATAATATTTTTAAACAAATTATAAAATTGAATGAGAATAAAAATAGTTTTGGTTCAAAATGCTTAAACACACAGGAATTAGAATAAATTTCATTAATAAAAGTTTAAATACAAGTAACTATATTACGAATTTAAGAAAATAAGTATTTAAAATAAAAAACTCATTACAAGCAAAAGATTTCACCTTTATGAATACAAAATTCAGCATTTTAAATGTACTCCCGAGAAAATGTTCTTTAACTTGCAAGTAATGAGAGGACTGAAAACAACAGGTATGATTTTTCAAGAAACAATGAGAATGGGATGCATTAACCCTCCGAGTGGAACACACCGGGGGAAAAAGTCTCCAAAAAATAAGCTAAAATTTTATTGTGTCAGTGACCAAAGTGTTCTATGATTTTTTACTTCACTCTTTGGCCCACCCTCGTTATTGAACCTTTACTTCCGGTTATAAATAGATATAAAAATAGACATTATTGATTGTTAATTTTTAATACACATAAAGCTTGTCAAGTTTCGAAGATGGTTTTGATTTTATTGGGCTTTATGACACTGGATCCTGAAAGGACATAATGTGCCAGACACGAGGTACGCAATCTTCATGATGCAAAGATTAGAAAAAGTAAAATAGTAAAACAGGATAAATAACCTTAATACGCATAAATAAAATTACACAATAGCAGCAATTAAAACAGTTGTAAACAAGAATACAAAAGACAAGATTAAAAATGTAGAGGTCAATAAATTACACAATTAAATGTGAGGATAAAAACCAATTTTTTTAAGAATATAAAAATGTTTTTATTCGGAACAGAATTTAAAATACCACATAAAGGCAGATTATCAGAAGAAAAATAGCAAAAACGCTGATTGGCGTACAAAGGACACTCGACCAGAATATGCCTCACGGTCATAGTAATCGTACAATGACGACAAATGGGTGCATTCTCCCCCAAAATTAAATGGCGATGAGTGAAGCGGGTATGCCCGATGCGAAGACGGGTTAGAATTACATCGTGCTTTCTAGAAGGACTAACCGGCCAAGAAGAAATATTTGATTTTATTGACCGAAGTTTGTTGTTCTCAGTCTGTTCCCATTCTTCTTGCCATTGTCTATAAACAACTTTCATCACATAGTGTTTAGCATCACAATATGGCAAATCAATGTGTAAATAGTTACTTGCAGACTTAGCGGCTTTATCTGCTTTTTCATTACCCTCAATTCCAACATGTGACGGTACCCAACAAAAATATAGGTAAAAACCAGAAGAGGAGAGATTTTTTAGAACATTTAAAACCTTAAAGATGAAAGGATTACTGTGAGGATTAGGTGAAGACAGGAAGTGTAAAGTTCTCAAGGAATCCGTATAAATGATGTAGTTCTTTCTACGTCCGTCCGAACTTTGCATAGCTTTTAAAATGGCTAAAATCTCAGCTGCGAAAATAGATAAGGCTGGATGAAACGGAAACTACAAGTCTGCTCATCAGTAACATAGGCAAATCCAACAAAATTGTCTGATTTGGAGCCATCCGTATAAATAGGTAAGTATATGTTAAAGCTTTGTCTATGAGTATAAAATATTTGTTTAAAAATAATATCTCCCGTAGAAGCTTTGTCAAAATTATTAAAAGGATTTAAAAACTTGAAATTTAAAGAAGTCCAAGGTGGGCTATAAAAGTCTGTAGTTAAAATATTTGTATAAGTAAAATTGAGTTCAGTTAAAATATGTTTCATTCTACATTGGAAAGGTGGGATGAGAGAAGGACGATAATTATAAATTCGAGTGAGATATGGGTTTAAAATATGATTATGGAAAGGATGACTTTTATGAGATGAGAGTCTTAAAAAGTAATGTAAGGATAAAATTTTCCGTCTTAATTCAAGAGGTGCCTCACAACAAACAACATACAAACTTTTAACGGGAGACGTTCGAAAAGCTCCGGAACACAGTTGAAGGGCGGAGTGGTGCACGGTGTCAAGGCTACGTAGAACAGACTTCCGTGCAGAGCCATAAACAGCACAACCATAATCTATCTTCGAACGGGCAACAGAACGGTAAATTTTCAGCAATGACTCCCGATGAGCTCCCCAGGTTGTGTTAGATAAAACTTTTAAAATATTAAGCGATCTTTCGCATTTTCTGCGAAGAACAGCAATATGCGATTTAAAAGTCAGCTTTTTGTCCAAGATAATGCCTAAAAAATTTATCTCCTCCACAACGCCAATTTTGAGGCCGTTAAACTGAATTTCCGGGTCATGATGTAAAGCCCGCTTTTTGCAGAAGTGGACGCAACGAGTTTTTGAGGAAGAAAAGGAGAAGCCGTTATTAGTGGACCATCTGTCAATCTTATTAACAGCAGCCTGGAGTTGTCTCTGGATGAACCTCATATCTGTACCCTCGCAAGAAATTTGTAGATCATCTACGTACAGGTTAGCATGAACTGATGAAGGTACAAGTTTCGAAGATCATCACATAAGAAATAATGTATTCTAAAAGGTACGAAAAAAATGTTTTTTAGAATTATTTATTTTTTTTACTAAAGTCATCGAAGATATTTCAGTGGTGCAATTAGAGATATATATGTTATCGCAAACGAAATGTTTCGAAATAAAGATTGACTAAGCCATGAGAAGCTATCAGCGTCTTTGTTCCTCAGAGCGTAGGGGTGCATCCCTCAATAAATGTCAGTCAAAGAGGAGTGCAGTTCCTAAACAATCGACCTGACCCTCCTACCTCATAATTTCATGGGGGAAAGGACTGTCAGAAATGTACAATACATCTATTTTTGGAACGTTTTTGGAGGTCGAAAATTGTCTGTGACAGCTGGCGGAATTGTACGTGCAAACCGCTTAGAGGGTTAAAATTGGTTTCCCTGAACAGTTGTCTTTATGTAATTGGTAAACTGTATATATTTATTGTTCAACACAGTAAAAAAATTCACCACTGGACTAAAAGCTAAAACATTTTTTTAAAACTTCAATAAAAGCTTTTGGTTTGGTTTGTTTTAGGGTTTAATGGCGCAAAATCAACTAAGGACATACTGCGCCAAACAAAAGAGTAAAACAGTACATGGATGAAAAAAGAAGACAAGGTAAAACAAGCAAAAGACTTCAATAAAAGCTTAAAAGACAAAATAAGGCAGTAAAAAGCAACACAGAACATTATATACATAAAATTTATCCTCACTGTGGGAAAGATGAACATTCACGTTTTTTTACATATAGAATATGACATTCTACCCAGTATGGGTACGAAGATGAACATTCATATTCCATTTTCTGGAGAAGCATTTTTGACATACGTTACAAATGTATGGCTTCTTCCCTTCATGGGAACGAAGATGGACTTCTAAATTCCATTTTCTGGTGAATGCTTTGTAGCATACACTACATGCATATGGTTTCCCTCCATTATGGGAACGAAGATGAATTTTTAAATTAGATTTTTGTGAAAAGGTTTTTTCACATTGAGAACATTGAAATGGTTTCTCCCCTGTATGGGTACGGAGATGGATATTTAAATTGTACTTTCTTGAAAATTTTTTGTTGCACATAGTGCAAGTGTTTCTTTTCTCCGTTGTGTGAATTTATATGAACATTCAAATTAAATTTTCGAGAAAACGTCTTTTTGCATACAGGGCAAGTAAAGGATTTCTCCCCATTGTGTGAACGCAGGTGAACATTTAAATTACACTTTCGGGTGAAACCTCTTTCACATATATTACAAGCATATGGTTTCTCCCCAGTGAGGGAAAAAAAGATGCATATTTCCACTGGATTTCTATACTACAAATATATGGAATTTCCTTACACCAAAATTCATGCAACCGGCAAAGTAATAAAAGATATATTAGTATACTTAATTTTTTTTAAATAAAAAATTAGCAAATAATTTTATTTTCAAACTTATTTTTACATATTTGGAATTATAAATATTAATAAATTATTCCAAAAACATGAAACTACTACTAATTATATTTTTGTTGGTTTACTGTTGAAAATAGAAGGTAATCTGAATTTGATGTAAAAACTAATAAGTTCATTGAACATTTGATTTTTATGTTTTTAAACTAACTATTCTTTTAAAATATCCCAGGAAAATAAAAAACAACTATAATCAGAATAAGTCTTAAGCACACAAATAAAAACAAAATAATTTCAATATCTATTAAAATGTCGAACAACAAACTTCATATATGAATAAAATCCAAAAATATTGTGGGGAAGGAAAAATTACAAGTTCGGAAACCTATGCCCTTTAAAAATGTGACAGGAAAGGAAGATAATTGTAATTTTAACAAGTCCTAAGCACACTAATAAGAACAGAATAATTTCAAAAATCATTAAAATGATGAATCAAAAATTTCATATATGAATAAACCTAAAAATCTGGCGGATAAATCTATAAGTTCGAATACGTAAACGCTTTTAAAATATCACAGGAAAGAAAGATAACTATAATTAGAATAAGATTTATGCACACAGTCGTCACTCCAACTATTTCGAATCATAAGGTTAATCAAATTTTTTATATCTGTATATGGGAGGGGAATATTATAATGATTGGTAGCAGTCCTAACAATAGCATCAACCTTTTCATTTCCCGCAATACCTGCATGGCTAGGCACACAACAAAAGAGGATATGGGAACCACGACAGATCAGCTGCTGGTACAGAAAAAGGGTCCTATAAATAAAGTAGTTCGTTATGACACCCGAACTGAGGCTATCCAATACGCTTAGTGAGTCAGTATATATTACAAAATTTTTCTTACTGCTATGGTATATGAAATTCAGAGCATCATATATTGCAATAGATTCGGCAGTGTAAATAGAGCAAAACGAAGGCCAGAGATTTCGGAGTCTGAGGCAATAACTCCGAACAGTAGTGTCACACACAACACCAAAACCAACGTAGTTTTCAAATTTAGACCCATCCGTGTATATTTCATTATAGCTAATATATTCATCTCTATGACTGTGAAAGAGTTGTTTATAAATATGGATCGGTTACATTTTTTGTAGCCCTTAAAAGGATTCAGATAAGAGATTTTAATCTCCTTCCATCGAGGTATTTTAAAATAGGGGTTAGTCGACACTTCCTTGTCCTTGAGTAAATGAATTATCTAAAATCCTGAGTATACGAAGACCGAAAGGCGGAATGAAAGATGGGCGATTTGCATAAAATGGATCAGGATGACGGTTTAAAAGAAGGTTTTTAATAGGATGAGAGGGATGAGATAAAATGCGATAAAAAGTATTCACTGAAATATGAGCACGGATGTGGTTCAATGATGGTTCATAGCAGTCAACATAAAGACTTTGTACAGGTGATGTCCTAAAAGCCCCGGAACAAATGCGAAGTGCAGAATGATGCACTGTGTCCAGTTTACGTAAAACTGATGGACGCGCTGAACCATAAACGGAACAAGCGTAGTCAATTTTTGAGCGAATGATAGAACGGTAAATCCGAAGCATAGAACAGCGATCGGCTCCCCAAGAAGTATTAGCTAGGACTTTAAAAAGGTTTAGCGTTTTTTCACATTTTTGTCTGATAAAAGAAACATGATGAGCAAAAAGTAATTTTTGTCAAAGATGACACCTAAAAACTTAGCAGAATCTGAAACATTAATTTTAGTTGACCCAAGATAGATTTCAGGGTCAGGATGGATGCCGCGTTTGCGGCAGAAGTGAACACAAGAAGTTTTTTCATTAGAGATCCTAAAGCAGTTCAAATTAGTCCATTTAGTAATATTCCGAATGGCCCCTTGAAGTTGCCGTTCGATGTACCGCATATCTTGCCCAGCACACGAGATCTGGAGATCGTCGACGTAAAGGGTAGCGCTGATGGAAGGGGGAAAATTAAGTAAAACCTGATTGATCTTAATACTAAATAGAGTCACACTTAAGACAGAACCTTCAGGCACTCCCTTCTTCCTGAATAAAAACATCAGAAAAATGTGTTTTTCATTCGCACTCTAAACTCACGATGAGACAGAAAGTTCTTTATAAAGATCGGCAAGTTCCCACGTAATCCCAACTCGTAAAGATCGTAAAGGATACCATAGCGCCAAGTCCGATCATAAGCTTTTTCAATGTCAAAAAAGATGGAAACTAAATGGCTTCTTTTCACAAAAGCATTTCTAATTTGCGTTTCTAAGTAAAGAACATTATCAATTGTGGACCGACCTTTTCCTGAAACCGCTTTGAAAAGGAGGAATACAATTTTTACTTTCTAAAACGTGCATCAAACGAGAATTGACCATTCTCTCAAAAGTTTTACATAGGCAGCTAGTGAGGGCAATTGGACGATAATTGCTAGGGTTAGAAGTGTCCTTCTGTGCTTTGGGGATAGGAATAATAATAGCAGATTTCCACTGACTGGGAAAGGTGTGTTCTGACCAGATGCGGTTATATAGACGTAAGAGGTTCAAAAGAGAACTGTGAGCCAGATGCCTTAGCATTTGATAAGTGATGTTATCAGGACCAGGAGAAGAATTTTTTGGGTGTTTTAAGCTGTTGAGTAGTTTGGATTGAGTAAAAGGACAATTGTAAGGAAGGTCAGATAGAGTAGAGAAGCTTAAACATTTCTTTTCAGCTTGTAGTTTGTGGCGCATAAACTCGCTGGTTGGTTGGTTTTGGTTGGTTTTAGGGTTTTATGGCGCAAAATCAACAAAGGACATACTGCGCCAAACAAAAGAGTAAGTTAGTACAATGATAAATAAACACGATAAAACAAGTAAAAATTTATGAATATAATATTAAAAACCGCACAAAAGCAGATAGCATAAAAAACAACCACAGAGAAGTAGAAAATAGGAAGATTAAAATTCATGAAATAAACCAGTGATATGTAAAAATTTAAAAAGATTCCGATGGGGGTCATTTCCAACAAGGTCAATTAAATTAGGTGATTTTGAATTAAAAAATTTCGTATATAAATGGTAAAAACAGGAGCACGAAGTTAAAAGATGTAAAACAGTGATAGGCGAATGACAATAAGAGCAGGTTGGT